>JAJIBD010004159.1:0-23570 GCA_021461705.1 Cryptotis parvus
TTTTTTTTAAATTTTTTTATTTTTACAATTACAAAGATATACAATTAAAAAGTTCATATTTGGGTTTTGGTCATACAGTGTAGCAGCACCCATCCCGCCACCACTGCCCATCTCCCACCACCAACGTCCCCGGTTCCCCTCCCCTCCCCCAGCCCTCCTCCATGGCAGGTTCTTTATTTCTTTCCATTTCTCTATCTTTCTCTTTTCCTTCCTCTCCAGGCTATGGATTACAGAACATACATTAAAGGGTTGTCATGTGTATCCTTTTGCCTCTATTTAATGCTCAGTTCTAGGTTGGCATTAGTACCCTCACAATTGTTAGCACACTGTTCCATTTTCTGTCTTACCTAGCCTCTGACTCCCACACGTTTGTGATAATTTCCACCTTTGACAGGACCTCCTGATGTATGTTTCACTTGACCTTGGATATTGGTATCATAATATGTACCTATATATTTATGTTATGCAGATAAATGCAGTCATTCTGTAACTGTCTCTCTCCTTCTGGCTAATTTCGCTCAACATAATCTTCTCCATGTCCATCCATTTGTAGGCAAATTTTATAACTTCATTTTTCCTAACAGCTGCATAGTATTCCATTGTGTAGATGTACCAAAGCTTTTTATCCAGTCATCTATTTTCGGGAACTCGGGTTGCTTCCAGATTCTGGCTATTGTGAATAATGCTGCTATGAACATAAAAGTATGGATGGTGTTTCCGCTGCGTATTTTTGGTTTCCCAGAGTAGATTCCCAGGAGTGGTATGGCTGGGTCAAATGGGAGTTCAATTTCTAGTCTTTGGAGGAATGTCCATATTGTTTTCCAGAAAGGCTGTACCAGCCGGCATTCCCACCAACAATGGATGAGTGTCCCCCTTTTCCCCACACCCACGCCAGCACTTGTTGTTCTTGTTCTTTTTGAATATGTGCCAGTCTCTGTGGTGTAAAGTGGTATCTCATTGTTGTTTTGATTTTGCATCTCTCTGATGATTAGTGATGATGAGCATTTTTTTCATATGTTTTTTGGCCATTCGAATTTCTTCCTTGCTGAAGTTTCTGTTCATTTCTTCTCCCCATTTTTTGATGGGGTTGTTTGTTTTCTTCTTGTAAAGTTCAACCAGTGCCTGATATATCCTGGATATTAACCCCTTATCAGATGAGTATTGGGTGAATATTCTTTCCCATTCTGTGGACTGCTTTTGTATCTTAGTCACTGTTTCTTTTTGAGGTGCAGAAGCTTTTTAGTTTCATGTAGTCCCATATATTTATCTTTTCTTCTAGTTGCTTTGTTAGAGATGTTTCATCTTTGAAGATGCCTTTAGCTTCAATGTCATGGAGGGTTTTTCCTATATTTTCTTCAATGTACTTTATGGATTCAAGTCTGATATTGAGATCTTTAATCCACTTTGATCTGATTTTTGTGCATGGTGTTAGACACAGGTCCAAATTCATTTTTTACATGTCGCTGCCCAGTTTTCCCAACACCACTTATTGAAGAGGCTTTCCTTACTCCATTTTAGACTCCTTGCACCTTTATCAAAAGATTAAATGATCATGTGTTTGAGGTTGGGTGTCAGGATACTCAATTCTATTCCATAGGTCCACGGGTCTGTTTTTATTCCAATACCATGCTGTTTTAATTACTACTGCCTTGTAGTACAGTTTGAAGTTGGGTAAGGTGATGCCTCCCCATCTTCTTTTTTCCCGAGGATTGCTTTAGCTATCCTTGGGGGTTTATCGTTCCATACAAATTTCAGGAGTGTTTGGTCAATTTCTTTGAAGAATGTCATGGGTATCCTCATAGGGACTGCATTGAATCTGTATAGAGCTCTAGGGAGTATTACCATTTTGACAATGTTGATTCTCCCCCATCCATGAGCAGGGAATGTGTTTCCATTTCCTTGTGTCCTCTTTTATCTCTTGGAGCAGTGTCTTGTAGTTTTCTTTGTACAGGTCCTTTACACACTTGGGTAAGTTGATTCCTAGGTATTTGATTTTCTGTGGCACAATTGTGAATGGAATTGTTTCCTTAATATCCCTTTCTTCTCTTTCGTTATTTGTATATAGGAAAGCCACTGACTTTTGGGTGTTGATTTTGTATCCTGCCACTCTACTATATGCGTCTATTGTTTCTAGGAGTTTTTTGGTAGAGAGTTTAGGGTTCTCTAGGTATAATATCATGTCATCTGCAAATAATGATAGCTTGACTTCTTCCTTGCCTATCTGGATGCCCTTGATGTCCTTTTCTTCTCTGATTGCTATGGCAAGTACTTCCAGTACTATATTGAATAAAAGAGGTGAGAGTGGGCAACCTTGTCTTGTCCCTGATCTCAGGGGGAAGGCTTTCAACTTTTCCCCCATTGAGAATGATGCTCGCTGTGGGCTTTTGGTAGATGTCTGTAACTATCTTGAGGAAAGTCCCTTCAATTCCCATTTTCTGGAGGGTTTTAATCATGAACGGGTGCTGGATCTTGTCAAATGCTTTCTCTGCGCCTATTGATAGGATCATATGGTTTTTTATTTTTTTCTCTTATTGATATGATGTATTATGTTGATTGACTTGCGAATGTTGAACCACCCTTGCATAACCGGGATGAATCCTACTTGGTCATGATGTATAATCTTCTTGATGAGTCTTTGGATTCTGTTGGCTAGTATTTTGTTGAAGATCTTAGCATCCGTGTTCATCAGGGATATTGGTCTGTAGTTTTCTTTCTTTGTGTTGTCTCTCCCTGCTTTGGGTATCAGGGTGATATGTGCCTCGTAGAAGCTGTTTGGGAGTGTTTCTGTTTCTTCTATTTCCTGGAAGAGCTTGAACAGGACTGGCAGTAGGTCCTCCTTAAAGGTTTGGTAGAGTTCACTAGGGAATCCGTCTGGACCTGGGCTTTTGTGTTTGGGAAGTCTTTTAATTACTGTTTCTATTTCCTCAATGGTGATAGGCTTATTCAGGTATTGGAGGTCTTCTTGTTTCAGCCGTGGGAGGTTATAGGACTTCAGGAATTGATCCATTTCTTCTAGATTCTCATGTTTCACGGCATACAGGCTCTCAAAGTAATCTCTGATGATCTTTTGGATTTCTGTGGTTTCTGTTGTGATGTCACCCTTTTTATTTCTGATTCTGTTTATTTGGGTTCTCTCTTTCCCTGTCCTTACAAGTCTTGCCAATGGTTTGTCAATCTTGTTTATTTTTTCAAAAAACCAGCTCTTGGTTTCATTAATCTTTTGGATTGTTTGTTTTGGTTTCCAACTCATTGATTTCCTCTCTAAGTTTTATTATTTCCTTTTTTCTGCCTGGGTTGGGCTCCCTTTTGTTGGTCTTTCTCTAATGTCTTCAACTGTGTAGTCAGGTTATTTATGTGGGCCCTTTCTTGTTTCCTGATGAATGCTTGCAGAGCTATAAATTTCCCTCTTAACACGGCTTTTGCCGTGTCCCACAAGTTCTTATAGTTGGTGTCTTCATTTTCATTTGTTTTCAGAAATCTTTGGATTTCCTGTTTGATTTCTTCTATGACCCATTTGTTGTTCAGGAGTGAGCTGTTCAGTTTCCAGGTGTTTGGTTTGACTCCCTGTTTCTGTGTACGGTTAACTTCCATTTTCAGTGCATCATGGTCTGAAAAGATAGCTGACACAATTTCTATCTTTTTATTTTATTGAGGTATGCTTTGTGTCTCAGCATATGGTCTAGCTGACATTTTTGTTTTTTTATTATTTTATTTTATTTTTTAAATATTTTATTATACCACCGTGAGATATACAATTACAATGTTGTTCATGTTTAGAGGTTTTGGTCACATAGTGTTCCAGCACCCGCCCTCCACCAGTGCCCATTTCCCACCACCAATGTCCCCAATTCCCTCCCCCCCCTCCCATAGCCTGCCTATATCTATGGAATCAGCTCACCAATTTGTCTGTTTCAGCATGTGTGACAGAACCACAATTTGATGTTTCTAGGTGCCTGAACTCAAATAACTACCAGAAAACAAGACATCACTCCCAGGTTACAGAAGGTTTTTAACTTCTACTTATTTATTTTTCTCTTTTGTTTTCAGGCCACACTCAGTGGTGCTCAGGGTTTATTTCTGGCTCTGCCCTCAAGGATCACTCCTGGTGGGGATTGGGACACCACATGTGGTATCTGTGTCCAATTTACAAATTCAAGCTACTTTCCAATTATCTTACATATAATTTTAAAATCTATGTAATCCTGAATCAATTTACACTGAGGCTCCTTTTGTTCTGTGGTCGTTGATTTAGATTCCTTAGTTGCACAGAGTTTAAGAAATACAGATTGGGCATAACACTACATACTTGGGTAATACCTTCTTCATGCCACTTAGGGCTTTAATCTACCACTTGACCTGCTCTTTTTCTAGAGTGAGAGACCTTATCTACGCGGAACTTCTAGAAGTAGGTGAGAACTTAATGAACGGTCATACTTCTAGAAGTAGGTGAGAACTTAATGAACAGTCATGCTGAAATGTTTCTCATGCCACTGTCACAAAGAACGATTTAGTTAGGCCCAAGGATTGCAACTATGTTATATTCTTTACACCTTACACTGGTTTGACTACTGCAGGGATTTTTAAAATGCATCCAGGAGCCTGCATGCTGCTTGGAAGGAACTGTCTGGGAACAATAAATTAAAGATACCACAGCTCCCTTGCTTAACATTTCCTATTTTTCAGGGGGTTTGTTTTGCAATTTTAATATTATTACTCTATACAACCTTTTACTTTTCATTCAGAATTTATATAAGAATCAAGCTAATAAATTAAAGATGAGTTAGTTCATTGTTGGGTAGTTTACCATAGACCTAGTATGTTAATCCTGATGTGCTTGTTACTAGGGTTTTAAATTTTTTATTATTATTATTATTTTTTCACCTTGTAGCTGTGGTTAGGCAGCAGCAATAAATCAGAACAAAGGAATGAAGGTATTGGAGCTTTAGGGAAAATATGTATTAGAAAAAAATTGGTTTGGCACTAAGGGCTGAATTGCATTAAGATGGATTTTAAAGATACAGTGTAGGAGAATGTAGACAAATAAATTGTATAAATAATCTGAGAAATAGCAAGTCTGTACAGACCCCAAGTAACCCTCTAAGCTACCATCAACAGGACTTCATAATTCCTGTTCAAACAGACCAAACAGGTACACTCTTCTTAAACAAATAGCCAGAAGAAATGGGCACACAGCTATGCTAGTGAAAGTGGGAGGAACAGATAAAGTTCTTTAAAATGGCCCAAAGGATTGAAATAATAGAAATTGGTGCAGGAGTCTGACAGAACATCTTCTGTGAATAGGTTTTTTTTTTTTTGCCTCTCCAGACACTGACATTGCAAACACATGCTAAGACACCTCAAAGTGGGAGCCTCACAGTCCAACTTATGCCTAAGAATGCAAGTCTCTGAGTATGCAATTCACAGTGACAGCCTGAGTGCAGAGGAGACTTGCAGAAGGACCCAGGTAAGACTGGATATATAAACAAATGACATGGATTTGATGGGAAAGAGAAAGCACCATTCTGGGTCACTATGTATGTGTAAAAAATTAAACTTGCTTTGTCTCTGATTTTCTAATCTAGGTTGGTTTAGGCATGCATAGATGCACAGGGAACAGATTTTGCTCCTATGCACATATTTGATGTTGGTATAGACTATTTTCCTGTTTATTCACTGGACCAGCTATTGCCTAGCTTTGCAGCATTTTCCCTGGATCTGCTGCAGGTTCTGCTCCTATTGGGTCCCTCAAGCATACCTTATGAGCCTTAGTCCCCTTAGCCTTTGAAAATTCATTCTGCCTTTGCTTCCCCAGCAAGTTAGATTGAAAAGAATAAGACTGTGAAACCACTATTGGTTATCTCCTCCAACACAATAGTAATCGTAACAACAATGCTATAACATACAGCTTACTGAAGTCCTATACATTATCTTTTTTAAAAAAAGGTCTATTTCTTTGACTTTGTGGGTTTACAAAACAAGTAGAGGTTAACACTTCTTCAAGACCTTTCTACATTCTTTGTCTAATAGGAATAATACTTAGACACTGGGTTCAAGGAGCTTACAAACTAATGAAGATTATTCAGTACAATTTTTGAAAGTTTAGTAACAGGGAAAAATGAATTATGGTAAAAAAACAAGTAAAAGGGAACCAGAGAGATAGAATAGGGTTAAGACATTTGTCTTACACACGGATAACCCTGTTTTTATCCTCAGCACCATAAATGGTCCCTCCAAAGGACCTCTATGAGTGACCCTGAGATCAGAGCCAGGAGTAAGCCATAAGCATCACTGGGTATGGCACCAAAACCAAAACAAAAAGAAAATGAAAGGAAAAAAAAAACTGTCAGCGCATGGTTTCTGGGCAAATGAATGTTATTAATTGGGGCAAAAATTCAAAAGCAGGAGAAAAAGACTCCTGCAAGCTGACGGAAGTAGAGAGGAGTTCTCAGGCTTGTTTGCCAAGGAAAGTTGAAGATTACACTTGAACTCTTATGGATTCTCTGGATTTCAGTGGAGACAAGGGAACTGGAAAGAGAGGGCATTTATTTTACAACTTGGGCAACAATGAGTAGCTGTGAAGAAGGAACACAACCCTATACAATAAGTATTACTATGACCTTTTATATATTTTCCTGTGAAGGGTATCCCATGATCTTGAATCAAGATTTTGGCATATCTCAAAGTTAACCACATTTTTCACAAAGCCTGTAAAACGTGAGTTGCCAGAAAAAATTTTTTTTTCCTGCCAGACAGCCTAAGTGTATGCACTTCAACAAGTTTGAAGCTAAAGCCAGGCTATTCTCACTCTTTGGCTAAATGCTTGCTAAATTCATTTTCATACTGCACTGTCAGTATTTTATTTATTTGTCTGAATGCCACATTTCCGCTCCCAAATCTCTCTTGCATAAATGATTTACTCTTTGTTCCTGAAGCTGAAGATTTTATGCCTTCTCTCTTCTGATAAGGGGATATTCCAGCAGCTTTCCTTTATGTATGCGGCTGTTGGTTTTTATTTTGCTAATTCAAAGTTCAGTAGAGTAACTAGTTTATTAAGAAACAGAAAACCAACAAATTCAGTCTATGAAATGACTAAGACAGTAAATCTTCACTAGCTCATTATCACATAAAACCCTGTTGAATTTAGTTCCCTTAAGAGGAAGTTAATAATGTATGATTCTTAAAATAGGTTTTATATTTTCTTAACTTTCCAAACTAAGCATATATTAACAGCAGGACCCTTAAGTTATTTAAGATTAAGTTATGAAAAAAAAGTTTTACAATACAAACCCACAAATATTGAAGGGTAAAAGAACAAGTCTTTATAAATGTAGTCTTGTTAGCTCTTTATGTAGAAATATAGAGTGTGCTACGTTTAAAATAGGGATTATGTGATTTAAAAATTTCTTATTTTTCAATTTCTCTTTTAGTAGCATCGTGGGTGTTAATTTGTAATAAGAAAGTCACATATCATAGTGCTTTATGATGATCATTAGGCTTCACTGAAATATTTAAAATAAAAAGCAAACCAAAATGCATAAAATAAATTAATCTGATGGTTATTAAACTTCATCCAAATTTCGAACAACTTTTGTGAGATGCTAAAAGTTAACAGAATGTCTATTCCATACTAAAATTTGCTAGCCAATCTAAACCTGAATCCAGGAAACTGTCCTGTCTTTTGGTTCTTCTTCCCTTAGGATTTCTCCAGCGTGGTTATAGAACCCCACACTATTCTCAGAATGCTTCCCCTTCCTTTCCTGTCTTATTTTATCATAGTTTCTTGCCTATGGAAACTGTAAAAAGCAACAAATAATTTATATTCAGGAAAACTGATAAGATATAACATTCCTAATTGTGCATATATGGAGTTAGTGCATCAAATGCAAGGAGAATAAATGGCAAGTTTTTATGGCAAGCATAAATAGGATGCTTTTGTGATACTAAGTAAACATATTTTCCAGTTTTAATTAATTGTATTTATATTTAGGAATATCAATTGTATAACATAATTTAGGTTCATATAGTGCTTTTTATCTCCCCAAATTATAGAATTCACAATCAAAAACAGGATATAAATTTTAGTACACTGTCTCTAAAAACTTACATCTATAGTAAAAAATAAATGAGAATATCTAGAACCTGATTAATAGAGTGATATAAAAATTTTATAGATACACAGAACTTTATATTAAATAAATAAAATACATATATTAAAAATACCCATAGGACTATCACAAAAACTAACCATGCTACAGAAATTAACATGGGGGATAGGGAAAAGCGGAAGGGGGTGGGGTGGGGAACACTGAGACAGTGGTGGAGGGAAGGAAATACTCCGGTGGACGATGTGTTGGAGCATTGTATGCATGAAACCTTATTAACAGTATTGTAAATTACAGTACTTCAAATAAAAAATACATAAAATAAATGATAGGATACATGGGCTTTATGTTTGGGGAAACATGTGTTTTTCATTATTTTGTAACTGCAAAAATGTTTTTAAAATAATTATGCTTAAAGAAAAGATAATTGCTATGTTTTAGACCACAACAATAATCCTGATAAAATTTTCAAAGTAGAGATTGTCACTGTTACATTCTATGACAATGACACAATAAACACCTCAAGCCCATAAAACTCCAAGTCCAATCACACAGAAAATTAAAAAAAAACCTGTTAAGCAAATTCTTGGGTTGGAAAATGAAGAAAAATGATGCAATTATAGGACCTTTGGGAATGAGTGACTGCCAATATTATGTATCAAAATCTATGGGAGTCAGAATTGTATTACTGGAAAAGCTGCCACTCCCATTTCCATGAATATAGAGAAAGAAGTCATGAAGCACACTGGATTCAAGCTTGAAATAACCCACAATTTATAGCTATGTTGAAAATAAAGAGTTTTGTCCTACAGAGTCAAGGAATTAAATTCTACCAACAACCTGTATAAGCAGCAAACACATTCTCTAAGTCAATGGGTTGATTATCATTTACCATGCCAGTAACAGAAAACTAATACAGGTTTTTAGTTCCTAAAGCTGTTTTAAGTTGTGTGGACGTTGAATTGGGCAGTCAGTACAATACAAAAGAATGCTGAAGAACATGCTAGAAAATCACTGAGTAAATTGTTAATAGAAATAAATACTTTAAGAACTTGCGTCCCTGCAGCTATTGGAAATCAGAAAAGTTTAAAATAATGAAGTTGGGGCCAGAGTGATAGTACAGTGGGTTTCACTTGCCTTGCAAATGGCTGACCCAGGTCCAATTCTCAAGCCACATAATGGTCTCTTAAGCCCCGCAAAGAATACACACAAATAGATCACAAACATATGAAAAGATGCTCAACATTACTAAGTGTCAGAAAAATCCAAATCAAAACTATAATCATTAGGACAATCTCATCCAAAACAAGCAAATAACTTTGGGAAGAACCCGGAGAACTTAAAATGTCTACACTGTTGGTGAGAATATAAAGTGATAGTCACCATGAAAAAGTATGGATTTCCTCAAAAAAAAAAAAAAGAAAATAGAAGCATTACATGTTCCAGCAATCCCACATCAGGGATCCAAAAGAAAAAAAAAACAGGGTCACAAGTGATCTTTGCAGACTGCATTATTGTTAACAATAACCAAGAGGTAGATGTAACCTAAATACCCATCAACAGATGAATGAATAAAGAATATGTAGACTTACATAAATTAAATATTATTCAACCTTTAGAATGAAGAAACTTTCATATGCAACATGAGTGAATCTTAAAGACATTGTGCAAAATAAAATAAGCAATGAGAAATTTGGCATAACTACTTATATGAGGCATCTAAAATAATCAAACTAGGGGCCAGAATGATAGCACAGCGGGTAAGGTATTTGCCTTGCACGCAGCCAATTCAGGTTTAATCCCGGCATCCCATATGGTCCCCAAGCACTGCCAGGAGTAATTCCTGAGTGCAGAGCCAGGAGTAACCCCAAGCATTGCCGGGTGTGACCCAAAAAGAAAAAAAAAATCAAACTCTTAAAAAATAGAAAGATGGTTACCAGGGCTCAGGGAAAGGAGGAAATTGATTGAAGCTCTTTGATGCATTTTGAGATTCAGTTTTGCAGGATGAAAAAAACACTAGGATCTGTTACATAACAATGCACATCTGTTAACATGATTTTACTGCATGATTAAAAATGGCTAACAGTAAATTTAATGTTATGTATTTTAACACAATAAATACTTTATTGCTACTTTATTATACTTTATCCACAGTGGCATAATTACAAACCTGCATGCAATTTGAAAGAATTCAAATGTTTGATAGAAATGTTTAAGCTAAATTGGTAGTATGCTATTTCAATATTACTGAGGTACTAATAACAATATCATGTCATTCAAAGAATAACAATTCAATTTATAATATACAAAGAATAAATCTGTTTCAAGGTAATTAAGTCCAATAATTTTAATAAGATGGGATACTTTCAAGTCTTTGATTCAAAGAAACTTTTAAAAAGTACACTTTGAAAACATATTTGCACCTCTACAATCATAACACATTATGCACAATTACTGAAACAGAATCAATCTAAGTGCCTATCAACAGATGACTGGCGAAGAAGCTATGCAATGGAATATTATTTTGTCATTAAAAGATGATATTGTACTTTTGAAATGAAAGTAATGAATTTGAGGTGATAATGCTAGTGAAATAAAGTAAAAGGCAATGGGATGTTTTCACTCATATGTAGAATATGAGAAACGAAAGCCACTCAAATGGCCAAGAACCAACAAAACCAATCTTAGATTCAGTGACTCATTATAGTTATTGCTAAAAGGAAACGAATAAATGAATAGGGAAGTCTTTTTGATAGAGGGTGGCACTGGAACTTCTGTGGGAGTAGTGAAAATTACATACATATAAAGGTGTGAAACAAAACCCATAATACTCCATAATGCTGTAAACCAATGATAAACCAATGGGGGAAAATACATATTAAGGGGAAAACCTTAAAAACAACATGTACTTATTTTTCAGGATTTGCTATGTAGTACTAATCAAGATGGATTAACTTTTTTTTCTTTTAAAAGAAGAAATTGGTAGATTTGGGAATACAGGGCTCTTGTTTGTTTTAAGTTAGAATTTAATAAACTTTAGGGTTCCTTACAAGGTGTTTGCTAAATAAGGTTTACTTTTTTCTGTTTTGGGGCCATCTGGCAGTGCTAAGGGTTACTCCTGACTCAGTACTCAGGAGTTACCCCTGGCAATGCTAGGGGGCCATATGGGAAGCCAGGGTTGAATCCAGGTTGGCTGCAAGCAAGGCAAACACCCTACCTACTGTACTAACTCTTGAGTACTTCTAAATAAATTTTAATGTCAAAAATATCTTTTAGGAAAAATCATTGTAGATTTGACATCTGTATAAAATCAAGTCTGTTCTACATTTAAAACTACATGAAATAAGATCTTTATGCAACTTTATGTACTTGGTATCATAAGAAATATAAAAATAAATTTATTCAATACCTGAACTTAGGGATCCTGTGTTACCAAAAAAAATCTGAAGAACTTATGATTCCTTAAACTGTGTTCCAGTGAATTACTTAACTTTGTAACTCTCCTTGGTTCCTCCCTCTTTAAGAGGTGTATTCTTTTGATTTTAAATATTTATATATAAATCTTTTAAATATTAAGTTTAAGCAATAAGATAGTTCTCAATTCTGGGTTACAAATGAATCACCCAAGGATCTTCTAGAACATAACATTTGAGGACCAAATCTCTATGTATTCTGATCCAGACATTCTACAGTGGAATTGGGGCATTTTCTGCTGTAAACAATGACTAAATACTTGTGATTAAAAGTTAGAAATGTGGAGTAACTACAAAAGAGAAGGTTTTTTGTTTAATGGAATTGTTCTAAGATTAGACTTTAATTATGGTTGCATGGCTATAAATGTATAAGAAATTATTGAAATAGGAGTTCTATGGTATGAAAACTATGCTTCAATAAAGTAGATAAGATGAGAAAAAGCATGATGGGAATGTGCCTTAAGAGATAAAAAAAATGCCTTCTATCATGTATCAAGTCTTGAGTTCAGTTACTGGTACTATAAACACTGCCAGATAGGACCCTGATGGCTTCCAAAACTATAAACAACATAAAAGATGAGAGAAAATTGTAGGATATGGCCTAAATGTTACTCATAGGATTGTATAGTCTTTTGATGAATCCATTGCTAAGAAAAAGATGGAAAACAAACATTCAACATGAAAAAAACTAGAAAAAGAAAAACATTTTCTTCAACTTTCAAGGTACAAAGTTTTAGAGCAGAATATCTGTTACATTCCTTCTATAGGTTTAATATTGTATTTATATCAGTACTAGATAAGACTGAATAAAATAATGAAATAATAAAATAAATTATTACATAATTTGATTCATAGCATAGGTTAAAAAAATCTAAATTAAAAAATTAGCAATCAAAGGTATAAGAGAAAACAATACCACATGATACAATAAAACGATGGTTTAACACTAGAAAAGCTATTACCTTAGCTCATGACATTAATATAATAAAGACCATTCATCATTTTAAAAGATTCAGAAATTACTAACAATTATTTATAAAAATAGCAAGTTAGGAAAAGACCCTTAGAAGTGCCTATCAAAAAGTTATGGTAAATTTGGGGCCAGAGCGATAGCCCAGTGGGTAGGGCGTTTGCCTTGCACGTGGCCTGCCCATGCTGGCCCGAGTTCGATCCCTGGCATCCCATATGGTCCCCGAGCACCACCAGGAGTAATTCCTGAGTGCAGAGCCAGGAGAAACCCCTGAGCATTGCCAGGTGTGATCCAAAAGAAAAAAAAAGAAAGTTACAGTAAATTTTATATAAAATCTCAAAGCCCTAGAGACATATTCCTATCAACGAGAAATAGATAAAAATGCTCTCATTATATTAGTCAAAAGTTTTGGAAAGCCCAACCAATGTACTTATAACAAAACAAAGTCAAGTTTTCCATAGATAAACACATACACATATATAATATTGTATAAGCATATGAACATAGGTAATATGTTCAAAATGAAATATTATAAAAGTATAAATGCCATGATTATGTATTTAAAAATATTAACTAGAGTTTATCAAGAATTATTAAATAAGAGATCATATATATACTATATCATAGGTATATAGTGGCACTTCAATGTGGTTTTACTTGCATATTCTTTTTTTTTACCATTTACCAATTTTATTTATTTTTTAAATTAATACTCTATTATACCACCATGAGATATACAATTACAACGTTGTTCATGTTTGGAGGTTTCGGTCACATAGTGTTCCAGCACCCCCCCTCCACCAGTGCCCATTTCCCACCACCAATGTCCCCAATTCCCTCCCCCTCCCATATACTTGCATATTCTTAATGACTGCTGATGTTGAACATCTTTTCATGTGATCGTTTGGCCTTTCTATATTCTGTTTGTGAAATTTCTTTGTCCTTGATCCTTTTTATAATTAAATTATTTACTATTGAGTTTTAAAATTCATATCCCAGATATAAAAATGTTATGTTATGTTGATTTACAAATATTTTCTAAAGGAGAAAGACACAAATTAGAATTGAGTTATAGATGGAGGGAATCTGGTGTTATACATGTAAACTTGAATTACATTCAAGGTTATGTGACTCTAATTTTAGTCATTAAGACCAAATTTAGGTGCTCCAGCATACCAAACAGGATCAAAAGATGATAATTTACCACCTGTCAGTATAAGTTCAAAAAATTTAATTAATTTATTTATATTTGCAATCCATTCATTCCTGATGTGCTTGGGAGACCACATGGGTACCAAGGATTGAACCTTGGATGACAGCATGCAAAGAATGTTACTTCAGCTTTTTGAGCTATATCCCCAGCCCAAAGTACATATATTTTATTTTATTTTTTATTTTTATTTAGACACCATGACTTACAAAGTTTATTATGAGGGTTTCAGGCATACTCTGTTCCTACCTCCAATCCCACCACCTGTGACTCTATTCCTTCACCATTACCTATTATTCCCTTCCACTCCACAACTGTCTTCTGCATTAGATTGAAAGGTTAGAGAGATAACTCATCCAGATGAGAGCGTGGTTTGCATGCAGGAATCCCAGGTTTGGTTCCTAGCACTGCATAGTTCCCTAAGCACCACCAAGTGTGGCTCTCCAAAAACAAACAAAACAGAAAGGGAAAGGGAAAGTTCATACTGCCCCCTTGAAGTTTTGCAGGTGTGGCTGCAGTGCCCAGATGTACTGGCAGGTGGAAGACAAGAGACAGACTTGTCTACACCCAGGGCTCTGCCCGTGGGCCCTGGATGGTTGATGATCTGACATAAAAAAAGACTGGGCCCCTGGAGTGAACCCAGAGCCACGGCATAGCCACAGCAAGCTAACCATGGTGTATTAGATATGCTAAAAACAGTGACAATAGTGGACCTCATTCCAACAAATGGAGACATTACTGGTGCATGCTTGAGCAAATTGATGAACAATGGGAAGACAAGTGATACAAGTGATTGAAGGATAATGTTCCCTAAGAGACTAGGAACACTTTTTTTTTATTCCTCTGGAACATGGATTCTTATGTTTCACTTAGTCCTTTGAAACATTAAGTTCATCTTCATTGTCATGCTTATGTATCTTTATAGTGACAAACAGATATAGTCAGTGAATGATTAAAGTACATGTGAATCATTTTAAAAAAAACGGGAAAGTTCCTACTTCAAATGGGTAGCTCAAGAAATTAGAAAAAGACCCCAAATATGAACATCTTATGAACATCTTTGTAATTGTATATCTCACGGTTGTATAATAAATACTTAAAAAATAAAAAAAGAAATTAGAAAAAAGTATATCCATGGTAGTAGAATTGTAAGCAATCTTTAAATCTTACATTATTTATATATAATATTTATTAAATATTTTCCAGAATCCACTGTACAATCTGATTTCAGATTCTATGATTTTTTTTCCCAAGTGAACCTTACTCCATAAATGGTAGCATACGGTCAATATTAAGTTGAGTGGATAGTTCACATTTCAAATACTCTAAACCATTTCCATAACCCATTTAAAAGCCATCTAATCCTAGGTCATCAAAATTATATCTGTTAAGCTATGTCTGGCAAAGATCCATTGCCTTTGACTCTTCTAGGTATACCTACTCTCCACATAACCTTTCTTGTTAGCATTTCCTTAGTGCGCTAATGGGTCTTACACAAATCCCTTTCCCTGGACACAAGCCTTGATGCTAAGGAGTGATACTTAATCCAACTTATCCCATAGACTGTTCAGTGACCCCTGCTTTGGATATACTGGTTGAAAAGAATTTGATCTGGATCAACTAGACTCCTTTATAAAGAAATTTGAAAATGAGAAACTAAAGTGAGGGTAAATCATGATGAGACTGAAACATTACGAGATGGCCACTGTGAGCCATGAGCAAGCTGGGAACTAGCTTCTGAGGGGCCGCATTCAGAAACCTTCAGGTTCATAAGACAAAGCCGAGCGTGAATTAGCTGACGAGGTTCCCTTGGGGCCTCCCTCTTTGAAAGGTAACTACTTGAGGCTCAGATAGTTCTCTGAATCTGATCCTTGTTCCAGCCCACACTCAGCCTTAGAAGAAACTCTACTTTTGAAGCAGTTAAGAGTCAAAATATTTCTAAATATAGCATGGAACTGGTCAGCTCATTTTTTTTCAATTTGGAAATTACAGTGGAACCCTCGAACAAACTGCATGTGTTCCGTGTGCTACAAAGAACACCTTCAAAGACAGAATAGTAATGGCATAATAAGCCCACCTGGTAAGTAATTTGGGTAAAATAGGCAGAATTATAACTTAGAACCTTTGGGTGGGGGCCAGAGAGATAGCACAGTGGGGAGGGCATTTGCCCTCTGACCCGACCCGACCCGGGTTCGATCCTCGGCATCCCCTATGGTCCCCCAAGCTCCTCCAGGAGTCATTCCTGAGCAAAGAGCCAGGAGGAATCCCTGAGCATCACTGGGTGTGAACCCAAAAAGCAAAAAAAAAAAAAAAAAGGTAAAGACAAAAACGGAACAAAACAGGAACAAAACCCCCTCAACTCCAGGAGAATTTCAGGAACTGGCCAGCACTGTCCACAGGAGGCAGCCTGCTCCCTAGGCCATGGAAGCAGGCTTTCTCCAAAAGCCACCCCCTCAAGCGAATCCCAACTTCCCTTTAAAACCATGGCAGGTAAGATTGGGAAATGGATCTGGGTGGGGACATTTTTCTTCCTGTTTCAAACTGCTTTGAACGGTTTGAGGCTCTTCATATTCCTCAATCAACCAGATGCCATTGGGCTACATTGGCACGTGATAGGGTCCAAAGGAAATGTTACTGGCATCCACTCGAGCACATCGATGAATAACGGGATTCAAGTGATCAAGTGATCAAAGAAAAAAAAGAAAAAGAAACTTTGGGTAGTATCCAAGATAATTTTTGCTTTTTTTTTTTTTTTGACACCCCCTTGCAGCCCCCTGTTTTTCTTTGGGGAGGCCATACCCAGAGTGCTTTAGGGATCAAGGGTCACTCCCAGCCAGGCTCAGGAGACTAATGTGGTGTCCAGGAGGGTGGGGGGGGCGAAACCTCTTGGTTTTGTGCAAAAGCGAACATCCTATCCACTGTACTAGCGCTCTGGCCCCCAGAACTTTTTCCTATTCTCACATGATATATGTGTTGCTATATTCCTATTAGTAAATTTTGGAGTGTATAATCCTTGGTGGGGAAACAGGAAGAAAAATGTCCCCACCCAGATCCATTTCCCAATCTTACCTGCCATGGTTTTAAAGGGAAGTTGGGTTTCGCTGAGGGGGTGGCTTTGGAGAAAGCCTGCTTCCGTGGCCGAGGGAGCAGGCTGCCTCCTGTGGATAGTGCTGGCCAGTTCCTGAAATTCTCCTGGAGTTGAGGGGGTTTTGTTCTGGAAGTTGTTAGGGAGCCCTTAGGTCCTTTGTGAGCTCCTGAGTGAAAAGCCAGGAGAGTAACCCCTGAGCATCGCTGGGTGTGACCCCAAAAGCAAATATATATATATATATATATATATATATATATATATATATATATATATATATATGTATGTATGTATATATATATGTGTGTGTGTGTGTGTGTGTGTGTGTGTGTGTGTTCATCTAATTATTTGTTTATTTTTTAAAAACACCCAGCAGTGCTCAGGGGTTACCCTAGCTTAGCATTCAGGGAATTGCTCCTGGCAGTGCTTGGGGACCATGTGGGATGCTGCGGATCGAACCCGGGTCGACTGCGTGCAAGGCAAACACCCTCTCTGCTGTACTATTGCTCCAATGAGTCCTGCATTGTTTTTATTTATTTATTTATTTATCTATTTATTTATTTATTTATTTATTTATTTCCCCCTTTTATTGAAACACCGTGATTTACAAAGTAAAAAGGTTTTCACAATACTGTTGATAGAAAGATTCATCAACATTCACCACCCAGCAGAAGAGCTAATCACAACCTGGCTCGAGCGACCGTGGGGTTCATCAATAAATGCTGGAGATCAGAGGTGACTACAAGAGTATGCCACCCACATGGCAGAGTCTGGCAAGCTACCCATGTCATATTTGGTATGCCAAATACCAGTAACAATTATAGAACTTATTCCCATGACCTGATGGAATGGTTTGAGGCTCTTTATGTTCCTGGAGCAATGGTTTGAGGCTCTTTATGTTCCTCGGGCTCTACTAGATTAAGACAGGACATATGGAGATGTTACTGGTGCCCGCTCAAGCAAATCGATGATGAACAGGGAAGACAGTGATACAGTGATACAGATAAAGCAGAGCTTGGGAGATCTAATACCTTTCAAAAAGTTTTTAAGTAATGTTAAGTCTCTCCCTGCACCCCCATCCCAAATACAAGATACTTCTTGTGATTGGTGGGAGTACAAGCTGGCTTAAGCTTTATTAAGGGCAGACAAGTAAAATGAATCACAAAACTTCTGAAAAATGTGTCATTGGGCCAGAGTGACAGTACACAGGATGACACATGCCTTTTCCCTGACTAATTCAACTTCTATCCTGAGAACTTCACATAGTCTCCCCACTAAGAACTTTCAGGAGTGATCCCTGAGCACAGAGGCAGTTTTAACTCCTGAGAATATAATTCAAAACCAGAAAAGAACAATAAAAATAAAATGAGTGATCCCTGAGCACAGAGGCAGCTTTAAATCCTGAGAATATAATTCAAAAACCAGAAAAGAACAATAAAAAATAAAATAAATGCCTCAGATTATTTTTTGAAAGTTGTAAACATAGGGGGAAATACCAGGAACTAAATAATAGTAATGGCGATCTCTAGATGATAAGTTTATGAATGACTTCAATGTTCTTTTGTACAATGAATATTTGTAAAATTTTTACATGCCAATTTTTAAAATATGCTACTAATTATTGATTAGTAATTATTAATTGCCTTTGGGCTGCCCGCTCAAGCAAATCGATGAACAACGGGAAGACAAGTGATACAAGTGATACTAATTATTGAATTCTTACATGTTCTAGCTTATTTACAAGCCTAATTTAATTGTAATTACTTTTGTATTTACCTCTTTAATGTCCCTATGAAGTAGGTGCTATTATTTTTACTTTATAATTGAGGAAGTAGAAGCCAAGACATGCAAAAAATTCTTAGCATCATAGCTAGAAATTGGTATTAAAATGTAAATTGCATGACTGCAGGGACTTGTGTACAAAGGACTGGGAAGCCTCAAGAAGTGACAAAATATTTTTAAATAAGGAATAGTAGTATCAGACATTGCAATTAGCGCACCTTCCTCCAAAAGCTCCGTTCCAAACTTTACACTACCTTAACACTCCAAAGAAATCCTATGACCTTGATAAGTATATTCCCCTCACACGTTAATATACTTAACTTGAAATAGAAAGAGAACTAAAAATATGAAAACAGTTTACAGAATATGATGATACTTTAGGAAATATAAGTAACATCACAGGTAACTAGGGTTCTCTAGCTAATAAATCAGTATGTTGGCTTATAGGAAAGATTTATATTATATAAGATTCATATTTATTTTTTATTATACTTATTATTATGTATAATATATATTACATTTCTTTGATGCTCTTGAAGAAATGCAAGAGCATAGAAGAAATAGGTAAAAGGACAAAGAACCTCCAGCTCAGGGCACATCTCTTCGACTCCAGGATTACTCCAGGTGGTGGTGCTCGAGGGACCATATGGGATGCCGGCAATCAAACCAGGTCGGCTGCATTCAAGGCAAATGCCCTACCCGCTGTGTTATTGCTCCAGCCCCTCTACCATCATTTTGATTTAAAATACCACTCCTGGGAATATACCCTGGGAAGCCAAAAACACGCAGCGGAAACACCATCCCTACTTTTATGTTCATAGTAGCCTTTTTCACAATAGCCAGATCCTGGAAACAACCAGAGTGCCCTGAGAATTGAGACTGGATAATGAAACTGTGGTACATCTCCTCAATGGAATACTATGCAGCTGTTAGGAAAAATGAAGTTATGAAATTTGCCTATAAATGGATGGACATGGAGAGGATCATGTTGAGTGAAATTAGCCAGAAGGAGATAGATAGAGAATGACTGCATTTATTTGCATGACATAAATATATAAATATACACACACATATTATGATACCAACATCCAAGGTCAGGCGAAATGTGGATCAGAAGGTCTTGTCAAAGGTGGAAATTACCACAAACGTGTGGGAGCAGAGGTTAGGTAAGACAGATAAGGGAACAGTATGCCAATAATTGTCAAAAGTGCTATTACCACATAGAATTTAGCATTAAATACAGACAAAAAGATACACATGATAACCTCTAAGTATATGTATTACAATGCACAATATGTAAGAGAGAAGGAAGAAAGAAAGAAAGAGAGAGAGAGAGAGAGAGAGAGAGAGAAGAGATAAAGAACCTGCCCTAGAGGCAGGCTAGGGGAGGAGGGAGGGAATCGGGGACATTGGTGGTGGGAAATGGGCACTGGTGGAGGGATGGGTGCTGGAACACTGTATGGCCGAAGCCCAAACATGAACATTTTTGTAATTGTTTATCTCAGAGTGGTATAATAAAATATATTTTTAAAAAATTAAAAAAAATTGTTTTAAAGTGAAGATCAATGTAAGAGAGCTGAAACAAGAGTAAGAGATATAAATATGGAAGAAACAAAACAACACTAATTGGACACAACTCATCTATCAAACAAAAGGCCCAAGTGATCAACTAAAATTTTCTGACATAATAGAACGGTCACATAAAAGCTAAAGTACAGAAAACCAATTATTGGACCAGAGCGATAGCCAGCAGGTAAGGTGTTTGACTTGCATGTGCTAACCCAAGTTTGATCCCGACATCCCATATGGTCCTCTGAGCACCACCAGAGTAATATCTGAGCACAGAGCTAGGAGTAACCCCCTGAGCATTGCCGAATGTGACCTAAAAAGAAAAAAATTATTATCTTGGATATTAACAACTCCAAATTAGAAAAATATTTATTTAAAAAGATCTAAATTATAACATTAATAAAATACAGAATAGATTTTAAAAGAAATATGTATATAAATAAAATAGTAAAACTTATAGAGCAATGACATCTAGAGAATTAAATATTATAAACATGTTGATTCTTAATTATTTTTTTAGTTTTTTGGGTCATATCAAGCAGTGCTCAGGATTTACTCCTGAATTTGTGCTCAGGGATCTTTCCTGGTAGGGCTCCGGGGACCATATGTGGTGTTGGGGATCGAATCTGGATAGGCCATGTACAAGGTAAGTGCATGACCCACTGTTTTATCCAATGAGAACTATCATTCCAGACAGACCTGATTCTTAATTATTTTTAAATTTGATTCAGTCCACAATAGTAAAAGTAATTCTTTTAGAATTGAAAAAGATTTCACAATATTCATTTTGGAAAAAAAAAGAGGGAAGGTTAACCAAAAAAGTGATTGAGAAAGGATGATGAGCAAATAAAATATATAAATACAAGTCAGGAAGACAACCTCAGAAATGACTCAGCCAGATATAAGACTTTAAAAATATGACCAACAGCAATAATCTGAAATACAAAGAAGACAGAAAAGACTTAATACATATCTATGGAAATATATATTTTTGGAAATTATTAGAAGTCTGAATTAAACCATTTTATATTATATATTTTGTTATACTTTCCAACATATACCCCAAAAAGTCTTAACTATCATTAAACACATAGATAAGCAAAAAGAGTGGGTGCTAATCAGATGACCATATAGATAATTTATTTGCAGCAATGGAAGAAATTACTAAGGAAGAGTAGGTGGTTTCATCTCAATGTTTAAAATCATCAGTTTAACTTAAACAAAGGTAGGTAGAAATTAAAAAATATGTTATTTAGACTAGTAGTATTTGCTTATCCTATTCTGTCATTTTTACCTTGCACAGTAGTGGGCACATAATAAATGTTCACCAGCTATCTTTTGAACAAATAATGTGATATTTAGCTAAATAGATTCTGATTTATCTTATAAGGAAACAAAGTTACCCTAGAGAACAATTAGCTAGCTGAGACTAAGAATGATAAGAACACATTAACTTTGTTGCCCAGATGCCTAAGAATCATGTATCCATGACAGGAGGCCACCAAATCAAGCTAGCTGTGGAATGGAGAAGTGCTGGGGACGCAAGTGGACTGTGGAAATGCTAGCAGGCTAAATCATGTCACACCATAAACATTAGCTTCTGAGAGCTGAGAGCAGTCAACAGGCCACATTAGTCTGGGCCAGTCAGCAAACATATGGCTTGACTCAATTAATAAATCTTGTTCAACTTGGGAGGCCCAGGGATCGTGGTGCTGAAAGACAGGTCTTGAAATGAGAAGCTAAACAAAGTGTGTGATTGTGTTGGAACCCAAGACAAGAACACATTCTTCTTGTCAGTTTCTTTCTAGCATAATTACTCAATAAAGTGAAGCATCCTTAAGCACTTAGACTTGATGGTTATTGAATCTTCTAGTTGACATAGAGGACATTATGTTGACATTAATGTTAGTTTATGATTGTTGTCAATGTGGAGTAAGGGAATCATTCATTTTAAAATCACTTAATAGTTGGGTAGACTGTTGCAGTAGGACAGTAATGCATTATTTCCAGTCTATTTGCGATGAGTCACAACATTGAGAATACAAGAAAACAAGCTGGACATCATTTGAATAAGGCTAAAAAGGATCACTTTGGTTTTCTTGCCTTCCAATATGGTATAGGAAGTATATATGGAATGGGCCTAGTGTGTAATAATGGTATTTCTATATTTTAGCCTCATTTTCTCTGGGTGATGAGAACAAGCTAGAGTATGGAATCATCCATCTTCACTAATGCTTCCTATTTCTTCTCTCTGAAGATGCCCAGTAGGCTTACCTAGAACAACTGTTACAATTGTTATCTAGACTGAACTATATGACTCCTTCAAAATAAATTCTCCTTGTGTTTTCCTTCACCAAACCACAGGGTACAACACAGAATGGGCCAGGTTAAGTAGTCAAAACTTTTGTTTCCTTGCTCTGCCTATAACAACTACGTTGGGTTTTTTTTTTTTTTTTTTTGCTGTGTTGCATTTTATTTTATTTTAATTTTTTAATTGAATCACCATGAGCTACATAGTTAACAATTTATTTTCATGAGTGGATTTAGTCCTACAATGTTCCGTCACCTGTCCCTTCACCAGTATACAATTTCCACCACCAATATTCCCAGTTTCCTCTCACCCCTCTTCCCACGGCCTATCTTTATGGCAGGTACTTCTCTCTCTCTCTCTCTCTCTGTCTCTGTGTCTCTCTCTTCCTCTCCCCTCTCCCTCTCTCTCTCTATTTCCCCTCTCCATCTCCTTCCCTCCCTCCTTCCTTCCTCCCTCCCTCTCTCTCTCTCTCTTTCCTGTGGGCATTATGGTTTACAATACAGGTACTAAAAAGGTCATCATGTCTGTCACTTTACCTACTTGCAGCACTCCATTCTTTCTAGACTGATCATTTTCAACTCTCTTTGTCATAGTACTCTCAGAAACCCTTCCCCCCCACCTCCACTTGTGGCAAGCTAAGGAGAGAGCTTTTTATTTTTATGAAATAGGTAGTAATGACAGTACCAGAATTAAGTACATGTAAAACTACCTATTTCTACATTGCAAAGAACAAGAAAAAACTGATATATCAAATATTGTAAACCCTATGATCAAACTGGAATAGTACCAAAATAACTGCAATCAGAGATAGTAGTTTTCCTTGCATTAGAGGAATTTCTCTGAGGATATCCAAGTTCAGTGATTACTCTGAGGTTGATGACACACTGACTCCAAGTGCCATAATGACTTCAGACTGACAGAAACCTTTACAAAATGCTTTTCCTGTAAATTCTTAGTGAGAATTCATAAGCAATTCATTTTGCTTAGGAGTAACTTTGAGTTCAGGGACTCCACCTAACAACTTGGACTTCATAAAAACAAAATTTTGGTATCAGAAACATCTTTTTT
>JAJIBD010004160.1:0-185532 GCA_021461705.1 Cryptotis parvus
ATAGAGTTAGTATGTAGAATGCCCTAGTGAGACTGTTAATCAAGCTGCAGTTACACCAGACCAGGCTATCCTAGGTCATTTCTCTGCACATTTCCTTGTTGGCTATAACTAGTCCAAGATGGAGTCTAATGGACGATGCTTAAAGTTAGGCAGAAAACAGGTTTTTCTTTGCTCTTCTGTCTCACATGACCTTGCCATCATGGGCTATTCCAAAGGCTGAATTAGCAACTGTAATGCATTCTTTTGTTCATTTCACCTTACCTAGATAGCACCCCCTGCAGGTTTTTGGTTCCTGGTTGTCTCCTTCCTATTATTCTTAAGTCCTATGCAAAGAATGTGAAATGTCTTTGTAATGTAAAACATGCAAACTTAACTCTAAGCTGTATTGCCCTTTGAGGCAATGGGATATAAGAGAGTTGGGGTCTTTGTGGGAGGTGGTCAGTCAGCTGCCAAGATGAGAGCTGCTGTCCCTCCTGCTGATGATCGTTAAAAATATTAATGGATATATGTCATGTTCCTGGAGTCTCATCTCTGCGCCTCTGACCCGACAAGACGCTCCTTATTTCATATATCCTATGTTTTCTCATGATTTTTACAGAATAATGAGAAGCCATAAACTTTCATAAATTTACCTTTTGTTGAGGGTAATTTTTTTTACATGGACCTTATAATCTACCTTTTAAATGTACCTTTTCTGATTTTTACATGTACCTTATAAATTTTTGTGTTATTTTGGGGGTGACACCTGGTGATTCTCAGAGGTTGGTCATGGCTCTGCACTCAGGAATTACTCTTGTCACTGCTAAGCAAACCATATGGGGTGCCAGGGATCAAACTCAGGACCACAGCATGCAAGCAAGTACCCTACCTGCTGTACAATCACTATCCCTACACACACACACTCACACACACACACACACTATATATATACTATATATATATATATATATATATATACTATATATATATACACACACAAATTATATGTGTGTATATATATACATATATATATTTATATATATATATAATTTTTCTTTTGCAGCCACACCCAGTGATGCTCCAGAGGTTACTTCTGGCTCCACACTTCAGGAATTATTCCTGGCATTGCATGGGGGAACCATATGGGACACTAGGTATTGAACCCCAGTCTGCCATGTGCAAGGAAAATGCCCTATCCACTGTACACATTATAATTTTTAAAGCAATATTCAAATAAGATTCAAATACAATCAGGGGAATAAAACAAGCTAGAAATATTACTGGTATTATTGAGATTTTTAAAATTATATTTATTATTTCCAACTTTCTGTCTTTTTTTGGATATTTTAGATGAATTTTATATAATGTTTTGCATAACATCAAGTTTGACCTGTACTGTTGTGACCTCTGCAGGTAGTATTTTAAATTTGATTTCATAGAGCTTTAAATGGTTTTCTAAGTTATTTATAATTCATGTGAATTACCTGAATTGGAGGTCCATTAACTTTCATTAGTCAGTCTCACTAGCTGACTGATGGCCAAGTGCCAAACTTCTAGAGCGTTCAGGGGTAGTCATGGCAGAACTGCCAGTGTGGAGAGTACAAAATTAAAGATAAACCTCCACTGAGAATCAAACTTACTTTCTCTTCTGTGTTCAAATGAGCAAATAGCAATTTCACTTAGCACATTCTTTGCTAAAGAATCAGAAGCCAAGAAATATTTGTGAGTGCAAGGAAATGCTATCCTGAGATGTCCCTAAGTTTAGATGATGTTAGAGTTTGGTATTACTCTAATACTTCCAGGTTTTCACACATCCAAATGTAGCAAAGTAATGAAAGGATGATTACACTTGGAGCACTTATGACATTTTACAGTGCCAGGATGATGGAATATCTGCTTAGTTAAGAAGTTTTACCTGTGCAGTTCCTACCACTAGGAATCCATCACTAATGAGTTCAAGCCCATATATCATACCTATAAAGCATGTGACAGTGGGAGTCCATCCCAAGTTCTGGCATTTAGAATTGTACTCTAATTTCTATCAGAATTTCTCAGAGTGTGCATGATCTTGATGGAGAAGGGGAAGCTGCCAAGAGAATTCATGAAGACAATAGGTTAAAATTAGAACAGAAAAAGGAAAGACACCACTGACAGACGTAATCAGACTTAGCTTCAGATATCTGATTTTGACTCTCTGATGTTATTTCCACATAGGTTTGATTTGACTATCTCTGATACTTAGCTTTGCAATGAAAAATGGACATAATACCTATCTTTAAAGAGTTTTAAAAGAGCTAAATTATGAAATAAGTGTGTGTCAAGCATAGAACTTCATAGTTCTTCTGACTCTAGCCTTTACCACAACCAAGAATGGCTGAAATTTTGACTTGGTGGATTTTTTTTTTAGTTTAGTTTCTTCTACAAAGTAGAAAAGTGCCTAACAAGTCAGAAAAAAAAAACATTTCTTATGCAATTGTTACTGTATAAATTTATCAGTAAATTATCCCTCCCAGTAAAGGAAGAGGGACACGGATGAGGGAGAATCAGTCTATGTCTCTTTTCCTTTAGGGTCTTGCCAAATGCAGTGTGTGATGAGTCACATACAATAAACATCTATAATCCTGTAGAAAGAGCCATTCTAGCACACATAATTAACATGTGTTGTGTTTTCTTGTTGTTCTCTGCTGAATGTCTCCATTTTCAAAATCTTGTACTTGTAAATATTTTAAATATATTCTCTTTCTGTGTCAATGGCCAAAGATATGTATTCTAGAGTAACAATGCAAATGGGCTCCAATGTGTAAAGATTTGATGTGCTCTCTAAAGACATCCTCAAGATTAGTTGTGGAAGCTTCTTTACTGTTTTCACTAATTCTTTTAGGAAATTTTAAGTACCATCTGTGAAACAGGTACTATAAACACAATAGTGAAGAACAAAAAGGTATATTTGTAGGCTTGTACCTTCTTTGTAACTCATCTGTCTTTATGTTGTCCTATTTTTATTAGTAATTTTTCTAATTACTGAAGACATTTATATCTCTATACAAAATTCAAATGATATAGCATTGATAGAAAATTTAACCCCATTCTCTGAAAAATTGTCACCACTATTACTCTGATATGTATTCTTTACTGATATTTCCATATATTTAAACGTCATCATTTTAACAGAATATTGCTATGTTATATAATCTTTGATCTTTAGCACAATAATTAAGTCACAACCATCAATATATTATCTTTTAACAAAATTTGAGGGCTCTGAGTTCATTTGATTCTGAAACAGAGGTGGTGAGAGTAAGCCTTCTTGAAATCAAATAGTCCTTTAGAGTCATGAAAGTAAATTTTCCACTGAACTGTCAGATATAACCTGATTTCCTTCTTACCATATGGTCATTATTCTAATTCTTTAAAAGACGGACTGACTTTATCCAACAGAGTTTCTTAAGGAAACTTTTCAGTGTTATAAAAAATTTTCCCACATATTCAAAAAAATGTTTGAATGGATTATTTTTCAAAGGATTTTAAAAATAGTATAGATTAATAAGAAACTGGTTCATTTCTTATGCATTCAAGCAAACTGAAAGACAAGTCAAAATCGTTTTAGAAAAAATATTCCATCTTACATCAAACCATTTCAGGCACTTTTACTTCTTTTCTCACAATTCCTCTCAATGCCTTTATAGCACTGGTCATTGTGGATTGACATTTTCAGCCCTATCTAGTTTTATAAAAAATTCAAAGTAAAAAAAATTCAAAGTCTTCCCTTAGAAATAAAGCTAAATACTTTTAACAGATTTCAGGCTGTTACTCTCAAACACTTTGAGTGCCTAGTCAAGCTATGGCCTTCACTTACAGGTAGTTTTCTGTATGGTGAATGTGTTGTCTTTCTAATGCTCTTTTAACTGCTATTGTCATTTTGTTCATAAAGCAGTGCTAAATTAGAAGCATTTCATTTTATATTACTCTCACATGCTAAGCTTTTAAAAATATCTTTAGAATTCTTTTATTTACTTTTCTGTTTTTATATTACTTTTATTTCTTTAATTTTAGGAATTTGAATTGTATTATCATCTTGAGAGAGACAATTACATAACTGATCAAGATTTGGTTTCAGCTCATTAGCGTTACAGCACCCATCCCTTCACAGTGCACGTTTCCCATTATCAATGTCCTCAGTTTCCTCCCCATCCCACCCTCATCTTGCCCCATTTGTCTCTACGACAGGAACAGCTCTTCCTCTTCTTTTCTTCTTCTTCTTCTTCTTCTTCTTCTTCTTCTTCTTCTTCTTCTTCTTCTTCTTCTTTCTTCTTCTTCTTCTTCTTCTTCTTCTTCTTCTTCTTCTTCTTCTTCTTCTCTCTTCTTCTCCTTCTTCTCTCCTTCTCCTCCTCTCCTCCTCCTTCTCCTCCTCTCCTCCTCCTTCATCATCATCATCATCATCATCATCATCATCTTCTTCTTCTTTTCCTTCTCCTCCTTCTCATCCTCCTTCTCCTCCTTCCCTTCCCTTCTCCTTCCCCTTCTCCTTCTCCTTCTCCTTCTCCTTCTCCTCCTCCTTCTCCTCCTCCTCCTTCTCCTTCTCCTTCTCCTTCTTCTTCTCCTTCTCCTCCTCTTTCTCCTTCTCTCCTCCTCCTTCTCCCTCTTCTTTCCTCCTCCTCCTCCTTCTTCTCTTCTTCCTCCTCCTCCTCCTCCACCACCTTCTTCATTTTTCTTCTTTCTTCCTCCTCTTCCTCCTCCTCCTTCTTCTCCTTATCCTTCTCCTTCTTCTTCTTCCTCCTCCTACTCCTTCTTCATTTTCTTCTTCTTTCTTCCTCCTCCTCATCCTTTTCTTCTCTTCTTCTTCTTTCTTCCTCCTCCTCCTTCTTCCTCTTCCTCCTCCTCCTTCTCCTCCTCCTTCTTTCTTTTTCATCATTTTCTTCCTCTTACTCCTCCTTTTCCTCCTACTTGTTCTCCTCCATCATCTTCATCATCATCATCTTCATCATCTTCAATGTCTTTGTAGTCTTTTTCTACTTCGTCTGCACTTCGTCTGCTTCTTCTTCTTCTTCTTCTTCTTTCTTCTACTTCTTCTTTTTCTACTTCTACTTTTCCTCCTCTCTCTCTCCCTCCTTTTTAGGCATTATAGTTTGTAGTGCAGATACTAAAATGTTATCATATATTCCTATTTCTATTCAAACCATACCTGAAAAATAATCATGGTAAAAACATGGATATTTATTTGAAATAAGAACATCATTACTGACTAATAAACACAGCAGAAGTAGTCATAGCTAGTATTTTGAATAAGCAAAGAAACTCATGGAAGGCCAGAAAAATAATTACATGGGTTAAGGACACATGCTTTGCATATGAACAACACAAGTTCTATCTCCAGGTAGACTAGCTGTTCTCAGGCATGACTTGATCTGAGAGGTACCACATCCTCAAGCCCTGATTTTGAACTGTTGGCCTAGTTGGATTGAGAATCATGGGACAGCTGGACCTTCTGAGCAACACTTAGGAGGCTTCCCAATAAAGAAACCCATGGAGGTGACCACAGAAGTGGCCAGTTGTTATAAAATTTCAGTTCTTCTGAAATTTATCTATTTTACTTCATTTACATTTGATAACCAACTTGAAATCACAGCTCATAGTTCTTCATTTTATGATGAAGGTGGCTTAACTACTGAAGAAGATTTTGCAGTGGCATATCTTAATCAGAACTCTCCCTTCTAGGTATTAATTCATTGATTTAGGTTCATCAGTTGTAACAGATGTATATTTTGGTTGGACACATTAATAATGGAACAAGCTCCATGCATATAAGGAAATCTCTGTACTTCTCAATTTTCCTTTCTTTTTCGTGGTCACACCCAACATGCTCAGGGGTTACTCCTGGCTACTCAGGAATTACTCCTGGCGGTGCTCGGGGACCATATGGGATTGATCCTGGGTCAGCTGCGTGCAAGGCAAACACCCTACCCGCTGGGCTATCACTCCGACCCCTGTACTTCTCACTTTTGTAATGAAACTAAAATGATTTTAAATGGCCATAATAAACAAGATTTATATTTTTCTTAAACTATGTGATAAATGTAAAGAATTAGAGCTGGAGAGATGGAAAAAAGGTAGGCAGATTGCCTTTCCAGAACCCTCCCCTCCCCCCCCCCCACACACACCGCCCAGCTCATTCCCTAACATCTCGTATCGTCCCCTTAGCATCTGAGGAGTGATGCCTAAGTACAAGATGGGAGGAATCCCTAGAACAGTTGGGTGAAACCCTCAAACACGCAAAACTTTCAGAACTATTCTTACAAGTCAGTAGCATATAAGAATATGTAGCAAAATACTTTTATCAGGTGAAGATATGGCGGTATTATGGGCATTTCTTAGAAAGTAAGAAGAAACCTGCAAGGTGACCAATTCCACTTCTTGGTATCTACCCTAGGACAAAAAATCCATTCAAAAGTTTATAAACATGGCATTAGTTATTAAAGCACCTGGTAAAACAAATAGAATATAGAATCAGCCTAGTGTGTAATGACAGATGGGTGGATAATGAAGGATTGCTATGTAAACACAATGGAACCCTACGCAGCATCAAGGAAGGATGAAACTAGACAATTTGCTATTTTTGTGCTGGAAGTGAGGATATCATGTTAAGTGAAGTCAGGGAGAGGAGGGTAAATAATAAATCATCTCACTTATCTTGCTATGTGAAATGACAGGACAAGGGAATGCAAGGTATCAAAACGAATACCTAGATTACTTTTGACTCAAGTCTAAAAATGAGATGAACAGGGAAGAAAATAAATCAATTTGTATGTAAAAAGAGACAGACAGGAGGCAATAAGGTAGGTGTTAGGGGCCTGTACACTCTAGAGTAGAAGTGTGGTAGATGGATCTAGATATACCTGTAGAGAAAGAGATGAAGATAGATAAAATATGAGCCAACCACACCAAAGCATGAAAGCCAAATCACAAAACCAGCCTTTAAAATGTGCCTGTCAAAGAGGATGGCTGGAGGGATGATCTGAGGACATAAGGTGGAGGGTTGGGGCAAGATGTGGTGGAAGGATGAGGGAACCTGAGGATATTGGTGGAGTATGCAATAGGATTGCTGTTGGAATATAGTATGCCTGAAACTTAGCTATGAATAAGCTTGTAAACCATGATGGCCTAATAAAATTTTGCTTTAAATAATGATGGCAACTCTTACAGAAACTAATAGCTTGCTTAAAACTCTTACACATAAACTATACTATCTATATTCTACCAGGTAATATGCATATTGTAGGAAAATCCAGAAATAAGTATCTAGGCCTTTAGTTTTTTAGTACATTTAATCTAAGCAAGATTATCTCCATCGTTCATTCAACTGTGTCGTATAATTACATAACATCATTGTGGTCTCTGCAAGCAGGCTGTGTTCTATATAAGCCATGGCCCACTCTTATTCTCTACATGCTTTACTCTCTTACTCAGCAGAAATACTATGCATATCCATTAAGATAAAAATGAATGTCTTATGTTCTAGTTAACATTCCTTTTATTTTTTTTGGACAAGGGTAATAATTTTTGGCCACTTCTGATAGATATTCCTGACTCTGTTTAGTAGTAACCACTGGCAGTGCTCTGAAATCGAACCTAGGTCAGCTGCAGGCAAAGCAAGAGCCTTGATCGTTGTGTCTCTCTGGCCTTATATATCATATCTCCTCTTTCTTTCTTTCTTTCTTTCTTTCTTTCTTTCTTTCTTTCTTTCTTTCTTTCTTTCTTTCTTTCTTTCTTTCTTTCTTTCTTTCTTTCTTTCTTTCTTTCTTTCTTTCTTTCTTTCTTTCTTTCTTTCTTTCTTTCTTTCTTTCTTTCTCTTCTCTCTCTCTCTCTCTTTCTTTCTTTGTTCTTTCTTGCTTGCTTGCTTGCTTCCTTCCTTCCTTCCTTCCTTCCTTTCTTCCTTCCTTCATCTCTTTCTTTCCATATCTTGTACTTTTCTTTTTGTATTTGAGTCATATCTGGGAGTTCTCAAGACTTATTTGTGGCTTTGTACTTAGGGATCACTCCTTGAGTATATATGATGACAAGGATCAAATTCACATTCAGGCAAATGCCCACTGTAGTATCTCTCTAGTTCTATTTAATGTTTCTTAAGTTCTGTCCATTCTAAGACATTTATTCACTCATTTCTGATTTAATAGTACTATTAGCCATCATAATCACAAATTGTCAGTATATAAATTCAGTTTATTTATTGAACACCTTACACATTACCATATTATTTGAATATTCATATTGAAACTTGAAACAGTTTATTCCTGTTCTTAAAGATCATTGATCTAATATCACATTCACAGATTTACAGAGCTTAAATAGAGTGAAAAATCGTCTCTGCTAGTAATAAAATCTATGGATCAACAAGTAGCATCATGCCTGTAAGTTAATAGGTACAACTACAGCACTTGATTTACTATGACTGATAGTATTATACAAAATTGTCAGTATGACAAAGAATAATACGAGAAAATCAAAAATATTTTGGGGAAAGATGTAGCATCTTCCAACACAAATGGAATATGATATAATGCAGTTAATTTTACACAACAATGCTCAAATTATCATATATTAAACATGCAGAGCACAATATATATTAAGTTCAATATAATTCATCATTTATTTGTTATGATTAATTGGTTCTTGAAACAAAAGTAGACTTGTTTGTTTCACTTATGACAAGTGTTAGAAAAACCATGGATTCCTTTTCACTTTTAATAATAGTTTTTTCCCTTTGCATATCTACTGAAAATTTAGTAAAGGTACTACTTATATAGTCACTATTTTGCAAAAAAATTTCAATATAAATATTTTGATCATTGATTCAAACTTGACATTTGCATGTTGTTTTATGATCAAACATAACAAAATGTATTGGCCTTCTAAACTAAAATGTACAATAAAAACATTCCTATCAAAGATTGGTTGATGGAAGGTTTGTGAATTGTTTCTGTTACTATCTCCTTGTTAATTAAGTAAATTCAGTTAAAACATTGACTTAGTATAATTATGATAGTAATCAGATCTCACTGTAGACACAATAAAGTTTTGTCCTTTCATGTGAACAATCTTTCTTTGTTTTATTTATTTTGTCTACAGTGATACAAAAAGTGATGGTACAAAGTCGTGTTTGTCCTTTCTCAGACCTGATCTTTTTGGAACATAGATCATTGGGTCAATCTCCTTGTTTGTTTATACTATGTCTCCTGGAAAGAATAAAATTACTCTGTGAGGGACCAGAGCGATAGCCCAGAGGGTAGGGCATTTGCCTTGCGCGGCCGGCCCATGCCGGCCCGGTTCCATCTCCGGCATCCCATATGGTCCCCGAGCACCGCCAGGAGTAATTCCTGAGTGCAGAGCAAGGAGTAAGCCCTGAGCATTGCTGGGTGTGACCCCAAAAACAAAAATGATAAAATTACTCTGTGAATCAGGAGTGTTGGTACCATGGGCAGGGCAATTTCCTCACTTGCAGCTGATGCTAGTTTTATCCCCAACATCTCATATAGTCATTCCCATGACCTAATATAATGGTTTGAGGCTCTTTATGTTCCTGTAGCAAGCCAATGCCCCTGGCTCTACTGACGTGATACAGGACATATGGAGATATTACTGGTGCCCTCTCTAGCAAATAGATGATCAACGGGAAGATCGTGATCGTGATCTCATATAGTCCCCTTAACATAAACAGGAGTCATTCCTGAGTGCAAAGCCAGGGAGTAACCCTTGAGAATCAGCAGTTGTTTGCCCCAAATACAAACCAAGAAATGAGTAAAATACTAAAATTACTTAATTCAGAAGAATGCATTTATACCTTTATTCCTGGCAATAGTTAAATTTTAATATCGGCAGATGCTCTAACCCTTTTTATTTATTTATTTATTTATTCTTATTTTTTTATTATATCCGACAGAGCCTGGCAAGCTACCCAGGTCGTATTTGACATGCCAAATACCACTAACAATTATTGACATCATTCCCATGACTTGATGGAATGGTTTGAGGCTCTTTATGTTCCTGGAGCGGGCAGATGCCCTTGGGCTATCTCGCATGTGACAGGACATATTGAGATGCTATTGGTGCCCACTAGAGTAATCGATTAGCTACAGGAAGTAAAGTGATCAAGTGAAGTGAATCAGATCTCACCGATAATGTTAATACTAACAAGATAAAATGGGAAATTTTATTCTTAATAAATTAAACTTGATTTGCATTTTAGGATTATTTATTCTGTTTTACTTTTTGTAGAAAAAAAAGAGAAAATGTGTACCTTTAAAATATACTTGAAAATATTAAAAATTAAACATTTGTAGAGAATGAACACGAGGTGATCTTATTCAACTTATGCTAGACAGAAACTACAGCTATTAGAGTGCTGTACTTAGCACTTTTAAACTGAATTAAAAGACCAAAGAAAATATAAAGACAATTATATGCAAAGATACCTCCGAATAATTAAGTAAATCACTTTTTATATTCAAGGCCTTTCTAATAATTGATTTCAGTTTCTATTTTACATTTTATTCACCACTGAAAATACGTATACATTTCTTTTGTTATATTTAAACAGGTGATTCTCCCAATAACAAATCTCCTAATTTTTTATGATTCTTTCTAAGCACATTCTTTCTAAGCAAATTTAAACAGTATCTATACATATTTTAAATTATTCTACACACAAGATGAGATGAGTTATACTTCCAAGTTGTTCAAAATTTAAGTAAAATGGTTTAAAAAATTGTTTTAGGATTTTGTGCAATAATATGACTTAAAAATAAGTACCTGGATTGAGATTAAAACACACAGATTTAAGAGGACATGTCTGCAGGATAATCTTAAAATATTTATAAATTCTACCAAAATTCTTTTTATGATATTCAGGAGCAAATATTCAAAAAAAAGCAAAGGAATCATCAAACAGGAAAGAACATATCCTTGGGTAAATTTTAAAATTAGCATTTACTGGGCAATCAGGGTAAACTCATTCATTCTACAGAAATATGCCACTGAAATAAAGGGCATTGTCCGCAGTTTAAGATGACCTGAAATAGAAAAATGTAAGGACAAAAATATGAGTTTTACAGTTAAGATTTTTGGTCCTGTGGTTATATTACTTTGGTTTTTTTTTTTTTTTTTTTTTTTTCTGGGGGCAGAGGATAGTACAATGAATAAGGTGCTTGCCTTGCATTTGGTCAACCCAGATTTGATTCCGTTCCCTACATTGTCCCCCAAGTGCCACCAAGAGTGATCCCTGAGTATACTGTTAGGGGTGACTCAGAAATGAAAAAGTAAAGAGACTTTACACACAGATAAAATAGAAAAAATATCTCTGGAAGCAACTTGGCTCTAGGATAATTAGAAACTTTGATTCAATGAATTTTACTACCTTGTATTCTATAGAACACCGTAGAAGAGCCCTGATTGCTATACATGAAGGCAATTTGTTCTAATGGTTCCAGTCTTTCCAAGAGAAAAGATGAAAAGCAAGGAGATAAACCTAAAGGGATTCCTTAAGAAAGAAAAACCTGTCCTCCTCTTGCCCGTCAGGATGCTATTCGTGAAAGTGAACCCTAACACATTCTTTTGAAATCATTATCATAAAAGGCCACCTGGAAACTTTGTGCATGATGATCCTGACATCATATGAGCCTCAGACTGACTCTTAGCTCTGCTAAGTTATAAATTGAAAGTCACTTGATCACTTGATCACTTGACATCCCGTGATTTATCGATTTGCTTGAGCGGGCACCAGTAACATTTCCATTTGACCCTTTACAAACTTTTTTGAAAACCCACAACAGTCAACAACCGTGTCACCCTGGACATGCCTCATCTCATCTGAAACCTTACTCTCAAGGAACTTTTCTTTTCAACAGAGCCGATCTTCTTTTATCTCTTGATCACTTGAATCCCCTTACTCATCGATTTCCTCAAGTGGGCACCAGTTACATTTCCATTTGACCCCATCGCGTGCCAATGAAGCCCAATGGCATCTGGTTGCTTCAGAAATATGAAGAGCCTCAAACCGTTCCTTCAGTGTCTTGACAAAGAAGTCTTACCATCTTGTAGGTGGGCAGCTACGTGGTCTTTTTTACATCCTGTGATATCCAGTCTGTAACAGCTCTAGTACAGCGGTCGTCTCCAAATCGCATTACATGTTCAGCCCATTTGATTTTTGATGACTCGGCAAATGAGACAGTGTCCCTGACTCTGGAATAGCAATGGAGGACAGAACTCCAGATTCCTTCTCTCACTTGAGTGAGGCGTGATATTCCAAGCATAGATCTTTCGATTTCTCTCTGGGAGACCCAAATAGCATACTCATCCTACTTTCTTAGGGCACAGGTCTCTGAGGCATATGTTAATGCAGGGAAAATGGTGGAGTCAAAGAGATGTGCCCAGAACTGGAGGTTCTTTGTCCTTTTAGCTATTTCTTCAATGCTTTTGAAGGCATTCCATGCCATTCTCTTCCTCCTGTGCAGCTCAGGTTTTAGGTTGTTCATCTTGTTGACTTCTCGACCTAGTCAACTGCTAGAATACAGATAACTGCTGCATTCAGAGATGTTTGTTCCACTGAGAGTGAATGGGGCCTCTGGAACTAGTTCATTTTTCATGAGCATAGTTTTGTTGAGATTCAGCTGTAGACCTATCTTTCCACACTCTTGGTCAAAGTCTGCCAGCATTTGTGCCGCTTGGCTAATGTTTGATGTTATTAGAACAATGTTATCAGCGAAGCGAAGGTGGTGTAGTTGCTGACCGTTTATCTTCACTCCCATTCCTTCCCATTCTAATTGTTGCATGATGTTCTCAGGGGTGGCGCTGAAGAATTTTGGTGAAATGGTATCACCCTGCCGAACCCCCTCTTTTGACATTGATGATCACTTCTTTGTAGAATGGTACGATCCTGGTGGTGAATCCGTAATAGAGCTCACAAAGGATCTTGATGTATTGGGTTTGAACACCCTGTTTGCCTAGGGCTTTGATGACTGCTTCAGTTTCCACAGAATCAAAGGCTTTGTTTTTTAAATCAATGAAAGTGAGACAGAGCGTTATCTTGAACTCCCTACAAACTTCAAAGTGTTTGGTTACCGTGTGGATATGGTCGATAGTGCTGAATCCTTTTTTGGAAGTCAAACGTACTAAACTAATGTGTTAAGCTATCACTAACACTCAAGCATTGTACATATATTATTTCACTTAATCTTAAGAACTATACAGAAACTCTTATTTTTACAGTTCAGATGAATAAATGAATTTTCAGAAATCAAGTAAGTTAAGGAACAGTGTAGGAATGTCTCCAAGGAGGGCAACCTATTGAAGAACACATTCTATCTTTTCTTTTAATACCAATCTTTATACATGAAACTATTGACTTTTTCCACATCATTAATAATACTTAAAATGAATCTATTATTTGTATTTTAATCGGATCACTGTGAGATACATAAAGTTGTTCATGATTTGGTTTTAGTTGTACAATATTCAATCACTCATCCCTTCACAAGTGTACATTTCCAACCACCAGTTTCTCCACTTCCCTCCAGAGCTCCTCCACCCAGCCCATCTCTTTGGCAGGTACTTTTCTCCTTTCTTTCTCTGTTTTATTTTTTTTGGGCATTATGGTTTGTAGTAAAGATACTGAAATGTTATCGTGCTTTATCTACTTTGAGCACTCAGTTCTTGTTCAGAGTAGTAATTTCCAACTCTCTTTGTCACAGTGGTTCCTTATCTTTCATAACTGCCCTCCTTCCACCATCAGTGTGGTAAATTTCCAACAGTGCCCAACTGTTCCTGGTCCTTTTTTCTACTATCCATGGGTATCTGTCTGTGTTTATTTTAAAACATGGTACAAATGAGTTCAACCACCTTATGTCTGTCCCCTTCCTTCTGATTCATTTCACTAGGACGATACTCTCAATGTCCATCTATTTATAGAAGAATTTCATGATTTCATTTTTCCTTGTGGCTGTTGTTATATTCTCTTAAAATACATTTTTTCTTCTTTTTTTTTTTCTTTTTTGGGTCACACCCTGCAATGCTCAGGGGTTTCTCCTGGCTCTGCACTCAGGAATTACTCCTGGCGGTGCTCGGGGACCATATGGGATGCCGGGGATCGAACCCGGGCCGGCATGAGCCGGCCGCGTGCAAGGCAAACGCCCTGCCCACTGGGCTATCGCCTGGCCCCTTAATATACATTTTTAAGGGTTCTAAAGTTCTATGAATATTAGTTAACTTATTGGCTCATAGTCACTGCAGACATTAATTAGATAACATGTTACCTGCATTTATCACGATCAACAAATTGTTTATTTCTTCATAAAGAATCTATTTTACTGGGACAAAAAGATAGTGCAGTGCGGAAGGAGCTGGCCTTGCAAACAGCCAATCCATGTTCAATCCCCTGTACTGCATATAGTGTCCCAAGCTCTACTAGGAATGATCCATGTGTACAGAGTTACAACTAAACCATGAGTATTACTGGGTGTCCCTCCATCCCCAATTAAAAGATAAAAAAATGGAATTTATCCACTGAATTTGGATAGTGAAAGCTAGGGCTGTTGACACACCGATATGAGTTGGAAATGAGACTAGATAACCTCTACTTAGGATTCTTCACACCTCTCCAGGGATGGCTCCTTTTACAAAATGCCAAGTATGAAACAGTTCTTTCCAGCTAGTGGCCCTTTCTACTGGGAGGACACAGAGATATTTATACCAGCTACTACTAGCTCAAATAGTTATTTTGAATCAGTGCCTTAGATTTTATACCTCAAACAAAGCATCTGATATTTTAAATTTCATTTTGCTATAAGAAAGCTAGTCTAAATTAAGAGATTAGAACTACCCTTGGGAAAATTCAATGATATAAAAGGAGTATGAGTATATACAAAAACAAAGTTTGAAAAAATAAAGGTATATCTAATCAATTAGGTGATCTTAATTATAATGCATCTAATTAAAATGATATCATATCTTTATCAATTTTATAACATTTCTTTATCAACTATTAGCAAAACATTCTTTTATGGGTTTTATTTTTATGGGTTGTTAATTGTTTTTGGTTTCATTTGGTTTGGTTTTGGCCCACAACCAATCAGTTATTCTCAGGGATTCCCCTTCACTCTGCACTCAGGAATTGCTCCTTGGGGGACAGTTCAATGATATAGCCCTAGGACATTTTCATTGCATAGGGAAAACCTGGGTTTGATCCCTGGAATTTTATATAATTGGCACTCCATATTGAGCACTGCCAATAGTAATTCCTAAGTGCAGAGCCAGGAGTAAAAAGTCAAAAAGGCTAAAAGCCAAAAGAAAAAGAAATCACTCCTGACATGAGTGCTGTATAGGGTGCGACACTATAGGTTGCTCAGGTTCAAACCCAGGTGGGATGGATGCAAGAGAAGTGCCTTACCAGCTGTACTGTGTACAAGAAAGAGTACATAGCAAGCAAATGAGATTATTTTTTTGGACTAGACTATATTCAACAATTTAATCATTCCCCAGTTGCCTTCCTCATATCAGAGTACATTTATATAACAAAAATGTTAAATGAAAATATATTACCAACTTTGCGGAATTTTTCTTATATTGAAAGAATAGGCAATGCTGAACTAAAAGTAAACTAAGAAACAATGACCAAGATACAAAGACAGTCCACAGAATGGGAAATAATATTCATCCAGTACCCATCTGACAAGGGGATTAATATCTAGGATATATCAGGCACTGGTAGAACTTTACAAGAAGAAAAAAACCCAACTCCATCAAAAAATGGGGAGAAGAAATGAACAGAAACTTCGACAAGGAAGAAGTTCGAATGGCCAAAAAATGCTCATGAAAAAAATGAAACATGAAAAAAATGAAACATGAAAAAATGCTCATCATCATTAGTCATGAGACAGATGCAAATCAAAACAACAATGATATATCATCTCACACCACAGAGACTGGCACATATCCAAAAGAGCAAGAACAATAGGTGATGTTGTGGATGTGGGTAAAAGGGAACTCTCATCCTTTGTTGGTGGGAATGTCGACTGGTACAGCCTTTTTGGAAATCCATATGGACATTCCTCCAAAGACTAGAAATTGAGCTCCCATTTGACTGAGCCATACCTGGGAATATACCCTGGGAAGCCAAAAAATACGCAGCAGGAACACCATCCCTACTTTTATGTTCATAGCAGCATTATTCACAATAGCCAGAATCTGGAAGCAACCAGAGTGCCTGAGAATTGATGACTGGATAAAGAAGCTTTGGTGCATCTACACAATGGAATACTATGCAGCTGTTAGCAAAAATGAAGTTATGAAATTTGCCTATAAATGGATGAACATGGAAAGCATCATGTTGAGTGAAATTAGCCAATAGGAGAGAAACAGATATAGAATGACTGCATTTATTTGCATGACATAAAAATATATGTACATATATATATATATATATATACATATTATGATATCAACATCCAAGGAGGTCAGGTGAAATATGGATCAGGAGGTTTATCAAGGGTGGAAATTACCACAAACGTGTGGAAGCAGAAGTTAGGTAAGACAGATAAGGAAACAGTGTGACAATAATTGTCAAAAGTGCTATTACCACTTAGAACTTAGCATTAAATACAGGCAGAAAGATACACATGATAACCTCTAAGTATATGTATTACAATCCTCAATATGTAACAGAAGGAAGAGAAAGAGTGGGAGAGAAAGAGAAAGAGAGAAAAAGATGGAGAACCTGCCACGGAGGCAGGCTAGGGAGGGGGAGGAAATCGGGGACATTGGTGGTGGGAAATGGGCACTGGTGGAGGGATAGGTGCTAGAACAACGTATGGCTGAAACTCAAACATGAACATTTTTGTAATTGTTTTTCTCATGGTAGCATAATAACATATATTAAAAAAAATAAAACTTCATGATAACAAAAAAAATTAAACATTACCATTTTAAACAGAGTAGCTAGGAAGGATTTTGTGTTGAGAGTGATATATAAGAAAGGCCTTTAAAAGTGCAAAGGAACAGGGATGGAGAGAAAGTACAAGGATTAGATGCAGATCTTATGAGGCTAGCCCCAGTTATTTTCCTAGTGCTACGGGGTCCTCAGAATGACCAGCTACAAAAAATGCAACTTAACTGTTCGTAATTTTTAAATCATATTAAATTATTGTTGGCTCAGTGAAGTACTTTTCCTCACTAAATTTAAATGTATTGAGGAAAACATTCCATGCTATTAGATTTACTGTATCTTTTGTAATTCATCGCCATATGCAAAGAAAAATGAAAGTGTCAAATTGAATTGCATCAAATTGAAAAAACTTCTTCACTTCAGTGTTTTGCAGAGGGTCATCCCCAGTTAAATCTCCAACAACACATGATCTCACAGGTGTGGATTATCCCTAGATATCCGTCAACACCACTGGAGTGGGCCTGGTTGCTCCCAGAATTTCAGGGCCAGACAGCAACTAGACTGAACTGACAACCCTGGTTAGCCAAGAATCTCTGGGAGGAGTCACCTGGGCTTCCTTGAACACAGCTTGTGAATCTGCATCCTCAAAAGGAAAATGTGATTGATACATATATACACACAATTAAATAGCATTCAGCTGTCCAAAAGAGGATCTTGCCATCTGCCACAAGAGGAGTGAATCTTCAGAAAACTAATGCTTAATTAATGTTAGAACATTATGGTAGTTCACACTGAGGGTGATAAATGCTGTATTATTTCACTCGGGAAATAAAACAACAGATGATGGGCATGATTTGGTAACACTTTGGGAATTTTGTTTGTTTGTTTGTTTTTTGCTTTTTTGGGTCACACCCGGTGATGCTCTGACTCTAGGGTTATTTCCTGGCTCTTTGCTGAGGAATTACTCCTGGTGGTGCTCAGAGGGCCATAAGGGATGCCATAGCTTGAACTCGGGTTGGCCGCATGCAAGGCAAACACCCTGACCACTGTGCTATCATTTCTGGTCCTAGGTACCACATTTTGAAGTGTAAAATTATACTTCTAAAATCATTAGTCTTGTAAATCAAGATTGTTTTAATAAAAATTAGATCAAATACCCCTTCAAATAAAGGAAACCAAATCCATAGATGATAAGAACAAAGCAATGGTTAGAAAGGAAGAGGGAAAAGAGAGATAGGTGAACTGAGTACAAAAAGATAAATTGTATGATGAAGAATGGGAACAAGATTTGGGGATGGATGATCATACTGTAGTTCATCCACATATTAAATTATAGTATATGTATAAAACCTATATAATGTTATAAAATAATTTTATATCAATAAAAAATTAGAAATGTATAGGTAAATATATATGACATCACTTGTATCACTTGTCTTCCTGTTGTCCATAGATTTGCTCAAGTGGGCACCAGTAACATCTCCATATGTCCTATCACATGCTAGTGAAGCCCAAGGGCATCTGCTCGGTACAGGAACATGAAGCGCCTCAAACCATTCCTTCAGGTCATGGGAATGAGCTCTTTATTTAATTGTTACTGGTTTTTGGCATATCAAATACAACACGGGTAGCTTGCCAGACTACCTTGTAGGTGGGATACTCTTGTAGTAGCTTATCATTTCTTGCCATTATTGATGAACTGTGTGGCTGCATGAGATGGGGAAAGATAGGCTTTTCTGCTGGGTGGCTCTCTGATGAGCTGTGGAGTTCAGATGTTGAAAATGGCGGCCCTCAGTAAACACACAGGTAAATTTCAAAGCCTTCTTCCCATTGGAAGTAATGTATATGACATAGTATGATAATTAGAAGAGAGTCAATGCCTGACCAAAAGAAATACTTGATAAGCATTTATATGTCTTTTTTAATTAAACTCTTAAATTATGTATCACAGCTTCCAGTTATTCCACTGTCTAATTCAATTCACTCTTTATAACTCAGTATTCCAGCTATATAATGACAATGTTAATGATCAGTCCTTCATAACTCTCAGATTTACTGAAAGAATCAAATGAGGTAATACAAATGAAAGCTCTGAAAACTACAAAGCTCTGGTATAAATAGCAGTGCTAATACTCATGATAATTTTAATAGCATAGATAATTCCGGCATTAATTCATAGCAATCGATTGTCTTTCTAAGGACATTACAATGATCTGTTTTCAAGATAGAAAGTTCCCAGTGACTTGGCAAGAATATAGAAATAGACTTTTGAAAGAATGCCAAAGTTGGAACACCCTCAAATCCATCCAATTTTCAGTTGTAGTATGTAAAAGTGTTTTACCTATCAAAGACAATTACTTTGTTTTTGCTTTCATCAACTTATTTTCTAGAAGGGGTTTTGAGAAATTTCTGAGAGGAGAACTAATGTATTGTTAGCTCACCCAATAATAAGTGTTATTTTTAAGTTTTTGAAGAGCATAAAACTTTATGAAATAAGCATAAAGTTTAACTTAATGTGCTTTACAGTTCAATAGAATCCTCTTCACAACTGTTTCACTTGTTTACAAGATTGTTTCATTTACTTCAACTTTTAAGCAATTATAGAGTAAAAGCTATTTAAAACATTATTAAATTGTTAAAGTAGACATCATCATAAAATAAAATCACTTGTATCACTTGTTTTCCCATTGTTTATCAATTTGTTTGAGCGGGCGCCAGTAATGTCTCTATTCTTGCCTATCACGTTCTACTATAGCCCAAGGGCCTCTGCTTGCTCTAGGAACATGAAGAGCCTCAAACCATTCATTCAGGTCATTGGAATGAAGTCTATTATTGTTACTGTTTTTGGCATATCAATACGACATGGGTAGCTTACCAGGCTTTGCAGTGTAGGTGCTCTCATTTCTTGCATTTACTGATGTAACTCTGGCTTCTGTGGAGATGAAGCTGGGGTCCCTTTCCCCCACTCCTATCCCATCTAGGAGACCCAGTGGACTCGCCCCCAAGCTGCTCCCAAGCTGTTGACCGTGAACCAGAGACACAGATAAACAAGGCAGAGCTGCTACCAGCTCTCCCTGTGCTCGGCTGATCATGAGGCGTCCAGGAGGGAGGACAGGTTCTGGCCCTGACCCGCCACCCAATAGAGCCTGGGAAGAAGCCAGACGAACCCCCGCATCATGATGGCAGCCATTTTAAAAGTCTAGACTCCATGACCAGAGACTTAGAAACACGGGCAGAGCTGCTACCGGCTTTCCCTGTTGTGCGTGGCCACTTCACATCAGTAAAAGTAAAATGGTTAAAATGAATATTGATATTTGCCTTTTCTTGACATTTATACGTTAAATTTAGTTTTGCATTTTGTATTCTAATATATGGTATTGAGTATCCAATGAGAACTTCCCAATGCTAGAATGTGTTGTTTGTTTATTTTCAGAATGCAAATCTCCCTCTCGTAATTATAACTATTTTGGAGAGGAAACGCATCTCATTCTGACATCCGTTGACATTTTAAAAATCTGCTTGTGAGATCATGACATTAACATATGATCCTGGAATATATTTAATTTTTTTTTTTTTTGCTTTTTTTGGGTCACACCCAGCAATGCTCAGGGGTTTCTCCTGTCTCTGCACTCAGGAATTACTCCTGGCGGTACTCGGGGACCATATAGATGCCGGGATTGAACCCAGGCCAGCATGGGCCGGCCACGTGTAAGGCAAATGCCCTACCCGCTGGGCTATCACTCTGGCCCCAATATTTAAAATTTTTTAATTTAATTTTTAGTTCCAGCCCTTTTGTTAGATTGTGGTGACATAAATATGTCTTGGTGGAGTTCATAGTCAGAGGGAAGGGTCAACAAAGGGTGGTAGTTCTCTATGAGAGGAATGAGAATGAAGGCCTGAATCAAGGTTTTGGAGTTCAAGACAAGTGACTAGTGACCTGGAGGAATATTGGAAAAGCATCTTTAATCAGGGAAGATTTATACCATGTTTTAAATATGAGTAGGAATAAACTGCAGCAGTCTTTTTTCAAGTCCGCCCAGGTATGCTGATCCAGAGACTCACAGACATGGGGCAGAGCTGGTAGCAGCTCTCCCTGTGCCCAGCTTCCCACGAGGCACCCGGGAGGGATGGCGGGTTCTAGCCCTGGCCCACCGCCCCAACAGAGGCTCGCAACAAGCCAGACGACCCCTGCCACTCCATGAGGGCCGCCATCTTCCACATCCTGACATCCTCCTCGTTAGAACTCCATGCAGCAGAAGAGCCTATCACAGCCCAGCTTGCGCAGCTGCCTGTGGCCTCGTGGTTCATCAGTAAATGCTCTGACTACAAGAGTATGCCACCCGCATGGCAGAGATTGGCAAGCTACCCGTGTCCTATTTGATATGCCAAATGCCGGTAACAATTATATACCTCATTCCCATGACTGGTTTGAGGAATGGTTTGAGGCTCTTTATGTTCCTGGAGTGGTTTGAGGCTCTTTATGTTCCTGGAGCGAGCAGATGTCCTTGGGCTCTACTAGCATGAGACAGGACATATGGAGATGTTACTGGTGCCTACTTGAGCAAATTGATGTTGAACGGGAAGACAGTGATACAGTGAATCATCTGCAACATAAATTTTGTAGATGTCACACAAATTATGTAATATTGTAAGTGGTGCGCCAGAGCGATAGTCCAGCAGGTAGGGCATTTGCCTTGCACACAGCCGGTCTGTGCCGCCCAGGTTCGATCCCCAGTATCCCATATATCCCATATGGTCCCCCCCAGCACTGCTTGGAGTAATTCCTGAGTGCAGAGCCAGGAGAAACCACTGAGTATTGCCGGGTGTGACCCAAAAAAGCAAATATATATAGTATATATACAGTATATATACATTCGGTAAATATATACATATTTGCTGAATTTACTGTATATGTATATGTATAGTAAATTTGGAATATATACATATTTCATAGGCAAACAATTCATAAAATCAAAATACTGTTAATAATGTTAATGTTCACTGGATTTACTATATATATTTAGTAGGCCAATAATTCGTAAAATCAAAATACAAAAGGAAGTGTTTACAGCGATCACATAGAATAAATAATGCAAGCATTATCCAAACTGTCAAATATTTAAATCACTATTCTGCAGAAATATTTTGGCATCTCTTTCTGTCAAATGTGTCTTATATCTCAAATCCATAAATATATGTGTGCAACTTCATTACCGGTGCTTCAGATCCCATGAAAGCACCCCTACTGCTTGATCAGCAAAATAGATTAAAGGTTGGAGGAGCTGCATGCAGGTTTTCACCCTTCAGCTACACCTACAGAGCATTAGATCTTGTCACTTCATGACTATTTCAACATATTCTCAACCCTGACTGATTTCAAACATCATAGCATTATTAGAAATCGTGCCTGAGGTGGACACAGGTCGCCGTGTTATCACATCAAGTCAGTGAGTTAATCCAGTTCTATTGATGTATTATTATAAAAACCAACAGAGAAAATGAAATGGTTGACCTAAATCTTAAATCTGCAACTAGTCTAGAAAAATAAATTATTTTTTGTATGCTAGACACTGAATTTCAGTAAACAGTTGTGAAGATCATTGTCATTAGTTTCACTAATATAACTCACGCACTAGATGTAAATGATATTTCATGAGATAATTTTAAAATGTAACAGTAGATCCTTAAATTAAATATTATATCCTAATTAAGTATTTTACATGCTTTGCAATCAACATATGAAAATCTGATTCAGAAAAACATCAAAAACTTCTCCATAATAGAACAAGCTTAAAGGATTACTAAGAGCTATTAGAAGTCAATTAACAATGACACTATAAGTGATTTATTTAATTTTGTGTTAATTTTCCATATTGTGCTCAAAATAAAGTTATATAGATAATGTACATCCTACTAAAAAGATTGGTAAAATATGTTATTATTTGTCCTAAATACAGCATTAAAAATCTTGGTATGTAGAGAGTACAACTGGAGTTTCACAGTTCATCACTTAAGCATTGTTTAAATTTAGCAATGCTTTAATCTTTTCAATTAGAAACATTTTCATATTTCCTAGTGCCTTTAGATAGTAGAACGATAGAGATAGATCCATAGAGGATGACTAGATAGATGATAGATTGATCGATGAGACAGACAGACAGACAGACACATAGATAGATAGATAGATAGATAGATAGATAGATAGATAGATAGATAGATAGATAGATAGATAGATAGATAGATAGATAGATAGATAGATAGATAGATAGATAGATAGATAGATAGATAGATAGATAGATAGAGAGAGAGAGAGACATCGAGTTCCATTTCCTTCTGGAGCATTTAAATTATTTTATTCTGGTAATAAACTTTCATATTACATCTATCTAAAGGTGATAAATGTCATTGCTTTCTATTGATATCGATGTCTCGGAATATCAGTATTTTGAGACTTCTAAGAGACATTTATTCTTACATCTCTAAATGCCAAAAGCATAGGTTATGTGAGCCTTCAAATAACATCTTCACCTGAGTCGTTTTAAAGAAAATTTGTGTCTGCTGTAATTTGGCAGTAAAATTGTTTTTTAGCCCGTATCACTAGTAATGTTAAAAATAATGTGAAAACAGTCACATTCACGTTATATTTATGTAAAGTTTGTGCTTTTTATTTAAACTCAGACTTTATAAATTTTCTTTGATTGGTAATAATAATATTCAGTTTCCAAAAAGTGAGATTATTTTTTATAAAATCCTTGGATTCTTTTGAGGGAATTTAAATCCCAAATTATTTAATACAAAATTAGTAACCCCAAAGTTTGCTGATCCAGCTTCCTCTTAACCTTTCAATTAAAGTGTCTGATGCAGAAAATCAATAGATGCAGTTACATAATCTGTAGCCTTTCATGAGAGGGAAGATGGGGCAATTATGACTAACCAGATATATAATTATTTCTTTATATCCTAACTAAACTTAGAAAGCTATACTTGGAGAACTTCTCTAGAAAATGCTTTGCTTCTTAAACTCTTTCAAGACTATTCAAATAATAAAACCTTCCTACTAATTAATCTTCAGGTTGGCATTATAATATGTTAGGGAAGGAAGAATATGGCCCTTTCAATAAATTCTTTGCTTTGAAATGTTATACTTTTGATAGCAACTGATAGAGCAATCTTAAGGAAAATAAATTAACTTGTACTCTGTAGCTGCTTTACAGCATTTAGTCTTAGTTCTTTTCATATTTTGATAACCTGCTATTTGATTCCACTTTCTTTTTATTAATTTAATTATACCACTGTGAGATATAAATTACAGAGATGTTCATGAATGGGTTTCAATCATTCCGTATTACAGCATCCTTCCCTCCACCAATGCACATTTCCCATCACCAATGTTCCCAGATTCCCTCCCCCCTCCCCAGCATACCTCTATAGCAGGGACTTTTCCTCCTCTTCTCTCTCTCTCTCTCTCTTTCTCTCTGTCTCTCTGTCTCTGTCTCTCTCTCTCTATCTCTTCTCTTACACATTGTGGCTTGCCATACTATTACGCTCATTGATGGTTATGTCCCTTCTTTTTGGCTTCACGTTTTGCTCAAAGAAAAAAATTCCAGAAACAGGCAAATGGTAACGTAAGGTTGACTTTATTTTTTTATTGCTCCAGCAATTTTTCCTTTTGTTTAGTTTCTGGGAATACATTAAGGGAAGTCCTGAATATCTATAGGCTTGAATATTTTAAAATATTTTATTATACCACTGTGAGATATACAATTACAAAGATGTTCATAAGATGTTCATATTTGGGTTTCGGTCTTCCAGTGTTCCAGCACCCAGCCCTCCACCAGTGCCCATTTACCACCACCAGTGTCCCCGATTCTATTCCCCTAGCCTAGCCTGCCTCTGTTGGAGGACAGGTTTAGCTATTCAGGGAGTTTTGTTGTTTTGCTCACTCCCAGCTTAATCTACTTAAGCCAAGGTTCGTTCTAATGAGACCTCTCTTCTATGTAAACACTGCTAGAGGGTGTGGCACTTACAGAAGTCACCTTGATTGAATAACTTCTGACTTATACATCTACTAAGACTTCTATGTTTTCTAGATTGGGCACAACTCCTCTTTATACCCACTGCACCCAGTGTGGGACAGTTAGAATTTACCAGGAAACTACCACCCTGGCTACGTTGAGACTATAGGAAGACTACGGGAAGGATCATACTAGTTTGCTTTAAGCAGGTGAGTGTGACCCTTTCAGTACACGAGAACAAGATACTCAGAATCACCCTGGTGCAGATAATAATAAGAAGGACCTTGTGGGCACCATCTAGATTACATGAAGCTCATGAAGTTAACAAGTATTACTTTATATCAGCCCTCTCTCTCTCCAGTGTTTTACATAAGAGATAATCTCCTTAGTCCTTGGCATAACCTTTGTTTATACCTGCAATAAGGTGTGGCACTACACTCTGTTTAGAGTTCTTTGTTGACATGCCCCTCCCGGTTGGATTACTTTGGTGTATATAAGGGGCTGACTTGAGGCCCCCTTCACCTTTGCCTTTTGGTCCTTTTAGCTTTCGGCTTTTGGCTCCTCGGCCTCGGCTTTTGGCTTTTGGCTTTTTGCTCTTTGGCCTTTTGCTCCTTCTGGGTAGGACTCAGCTCGGGTGAGATCCTCTCTCTTTGGTGGGAGACTTAGGCTCTTTTCGTATGGTCTAACTTCGGACCAGAGCTAAAGTTTGTTCATTATATTGGAGTGCTGTGGAAGAGCTTTTGTACTATTAAAAGCCATTTTTTGGAACTGCACCGGACTCATGAGTTTGCATCTGTTCTCCCGGCGTCCTCGGAGGTAGAAGAGAACCTCCGTCCTGACACTGTCGGGGACCCCGGCGGCCGCCTCCCGACATGCCTCTATGGTAGGTTCTTTATCTTTCTCTGCTTTCTCTTTCCTCTTCCTTTCCTTACACATTGTGGATTACAATACATACATTTAGAGGTTGTCATGCATATCTTTTTGCTTGTATTTAATGCTCAGATATAGGTTGGTATTAGCATTTTTGACAATTATTAGTACACTGTTCCATTCTCTATATTACCTAACCTCTGACTCCCACACGTCTGTAATAATTTCCACCTTTGACAAGACTTCCCTCACATCTACAGGAAGGTTGACTTTATTAAAACATATTTAGAAAGATGTGAGGGTATAGAATAAATATGTGTTCAAGAGAAAACATGGGGCTTCTCCACAGTGGAAATAAGTGAGTAAAGAAACATTAAGACAAGCGACCTAAATATGTGTTCGTCACCCCTTTTAGTGTTTAATTTGTAATGAATTTGCAAAAGATACTTGCAATTTAAAGGTCATAAACTATATATTCAATGGAGAACTTGTTTGTCATTGAAGATGCCAAAAAAGAGATTGTTATGGAAAGCAAAGAGTATGCTACCCAGACGGCAGAGCCTGGCAAGCTACCCGAGTCGTATTTGATATGCCAGATACCAGTAACAGTTATAGACCTCATTCCCATGACCTGATGGAATGTTTGAGGCTCTTTATGTTCCTGGAGCAAGCAGGTGCCCTTAGGCTCTACTTGCATGAGACAGGTCATATGGAGATGTTACTGGTGCCCGCTCAAGCAAATCGATGATGAACGGGAAGACAGTGATACAGTGATACAGTGATGGAAAGCAAAGTCAGGAATTTTTTCAAAGTATACTATATTTGTTTGAAAAATGGCAGTTTTGCTTTTACCTAGATTCTGTAGTTTTGCTCTCTGCCCTTGTCTTGCTCACTTAATATATGCCTTTCCAGGCTCTCAACCTCTACCCCAAATTCCTTTACACAACATATTTAGCTTTTCTGGTATTATTCAGAGAACAAGAAAATAAACTTAAAAATCAGAAGATGCAGGTTAAAACATAAGATTCTTTATTACGAAATTGAGTGACTTTGGGAGTTTTGCTTAGCAATTTTAAGATTTGCTAATCTAAGCAAATCCTAGAATTGCTAGGATTTCAAATTGCTTTCTGTTCTTTTTGTCATGCTTTGAATATTTAGACATTTGATTAGATAATTTCAAAAGATATATTATTTATCATGTTAAGTTATATTTGTATATTAAACTCATAATATTTTTATGTTAGAAAAATGATAATTGAGCTGTGCAAGTATAACCAGACAGTATTCTCTTTTAATTTTATGTTTTGATTTAGTTAAAGAAAAATGATTTACATATTTATTAGGATGAGTTTTAGGCATATATTTCAACACCAGTCCATCACCAGTTTCAACTTCTCTCCACCAGTATTTCCCTAATCTATTCTCACCCACTTCTCTTCCCACCTTGACAGGAAACATTACGAAGTTAGGTGGTGACAGCTCAGATTAATGTTTTCAGCATTGTTGGATCTGTGTCTTGGGTATATAGCTAATCCACTCTCTCACATCACCAGTGTTACCAAAGCCTTGACCCCTTTTTTCCATTACTTTCCTTTTTCATCTTCTTCCTACTTACACCATTTTATTCCTTCTCTGTCCCCTCTTCATTAGCTCTGGAGTCTAGGGTGAATTAGCGCCCCCCCCCCATTTGTTACTTCAATACATTCATTTCCTCAGCCAGTTACTCTGTATGTCACAGGTAACGGAAATAACCCTGTACATTTCTCATGTGAACTGGGAGCCTCTCCACTTCTGTTTTGGAATTCCTGTGGAAAACCACACAGACAGTAGATTAATAAATATACAGACCTAAGGCTTACAAATTGTTTAACAGCCAGTAATAACCAGTGAAGAACCTTCCTCACAGGATTAAATATTCATCCTTCTACTTCTAATGTAAGCAGTTTGACAGATATTGAACATGGTTTCTCAGAGGGTTGTCAGCAAGACCAAGCCCACTTACTATTCATTTAATGTTTTCAACACTACGAAGCACATTTTATTACTACCATACTAGGGATGATAAAGTTTCATTACTACCATTATTGTGAAGGTTACTCATATATCTTCAAACTCAAATTAACATCATCCCTTGGCAATTCAAAAATTGTCAGTTTTGAGTTGTCTTAATCTGATTTACCCTGCATTTCTATCCTTTTCAAACCTGGAAGATATTTTTTGCAGTCTTCACTCTTCAAAAGCAGTAACTGTCCCTGTGAAGCTTATCATTATTTACAAAAAGTGCTCAGTTAGTATTGGGTGCCTGCTCACTTCAAACCTTGGAGAGCTACTGTTGAGATGAAAACTAAGTAATAGGTGTAAACACAATAACCTAAAGCATATTATCCTTATTTCCTTACCACCTGCTGCATTATATAGTTTAAGTAGATAGATATGCTATCAGAGTCCTTAAAGGAAACTTTTTTCTTTTTTATGGAGGGCAAGTAACACATTCACACAACTAGATTTTATCTAGTTTATCACTGATCCTATATAGCCAGTGGGCTTCATCACAGGGGCCCAGGAACTGAAAAATTCCTGTTTTTATCATTATTCATTTTATCTTTTTTTTATTAAAAATAATATTTAAAAAAATTGAACTTTATTCAAATACCATACTTTACAGAGTTGTTCACAGTAAAGTTGTTTCAGGTATTCAACATACCAAAACCAGTCCCACCACCAATGTACCCTTATCCACCACCAAAGATATTAGTTTCCCACCCACCCCCCCACATGCCCAATTCCGTAGCAGGCACTAATTTTATTGCTTATTACAAAATACATGTCAGAATAGTAACTTTAATTGTTCCATGTTTGAAAACCTTCTCCAACCACTTGGGGAAAGGCAGTTGGGTTAGCGAAGGAACCACTATGACAAAACACTGGTAAATGACCACTGTATAAGAACTGTGTACAGAATAGGTAAAGGAAACCACATGGTAATCTCTCAGTAGTAACATGGTAATGTTCTCAGTAGAGAACACATGTCTCTATGGCAGGAACATTCCTTCTTTCTCCTTCTTTCTCTCTTTTCTATTGGGCATTATAGTATGCAATAAAGCTACTGAGAGATTACCATGTGTTTTCCTTTACCTATTCTGTACACAGTTCTTATACAGTGGTCATTTACCAGTGTTTTTGTCATAGTGGTTGCCTTCGCTAACCCAACTGCCTTTCCCCAAGTGGTTGGAGAAGGTTTTCAAACATGGAACAAACCTCCTGTTCCTTGTAAAAAATCCTATTCTAATGCACTATTTTATCCCCTGCAATTTTATTGCAATTTCTCTCATACTTAACCTCCAAACCAACCAAGATATACAATACAGGCCAGCACCCACCCCTCACAGGCCCCCCCACCACCAAACCAAAACCCCCCCCACCCAAACCCAGCTCCCCTAACAGCACCTTTACCTCCCTTCCCCTCTCCCTCTCTCTCCTCCCCTGCCCACGTAACAACACCACCCCCAACCCCGCAACAAAAAAAAAGGAACCCGCCCCCTGTGCACCCCGCCACTTGATAGAGGACCCAAACCCCACCCATGCACCCCCCCCCGAATAAGACCGCCATAGGCCGACCTTATGCCCTCCAAAACCACTCCGCGTCCCCCTTGCGCGTGAAGCCTGAATCCGAGGTTAACTTGCAGCACCCCGCCCCCACCAGCCCCCAGCCACCACCCTGTCCCCAATCCCCCCCCCCCCCCCCGCCTAAATGGCAGTTCTTTATCTCCTCTCCTCTCCCCTCTCTCCTCCCCTCCCCACACTTTGGGGCACTAACTAGGCCTCATTTTCTGTTTTAATGCCAGCTAGTTAGTATCAGACTTTAGACATTTCTTCCACATGTTCCCTCTCTATCTAAACCAACCTCGACCCCACACGCTTTGGTAATTCCACTTGAAGATCACCATATTTTATGTCATGCAAACACTTCTATCCCCTTCCTTCGACTACACCACTGTCTTCCATATCCACCACAGGACACTTCTCTGAACTTTATGACCATTCACCACACATTCTCGATATGGGCAGTTATACGCCAGAAAATAAAAGCGATGTTTCCCTTGTGTTTTGGCTTTCCAGGGAATTCCCAGACGAGGCGGGTCAAGGAGCTCAATTTCTAGTCTTTGGAGGAATCCTATTGTTTCCAAGTGACAAGTCGACATTCCCACCAACATTAGGAGTCCCCCTCCCCCCACATCCACGCCAGCACTTTCTTTTACCCTTTGAATGGGCCAGTCTGTGGGTGAGATGGTATCTCATTGTTGTTTTGATTTTATCCTCGAGTTAGTGATGATGAGCATTTTTCATATGCCTTGGCCATTCGGATTTCTTCCTTGTCAAAGTTTCTGTTCATCTCCTCTCCCCATTTTCTAATGGGGCTGCTTTTCTTATATACTTATCACCTGATATATCCTGATACTAACCCCTTATCAGATGGGTATTGGGTGAATATTCTTTCCCATTCGTCGACTTCTTCTATCTGTCACTTTTCTTTTAAACTTGTTTATTTTGAGGTGCAGAAAATTTTGCCTTAAACTGCCAGAGTCTGCCTCCATTTTATTCAAAAAAACCCACTAAAATTACTAGTAAATTCTTGTCTAGGGCAACACATAAAATAGCATGCCCATTAAAGTGCTACCATTGCTATTATGCTTTTTATTCTTTTCCAACCATTTAGAGCTACAGCAGCAATAATTCTATTAATAGAAATCTTTCTGGATTATCACTGGGAAAAAATTCTCTAGAACACTAAATTCCCCAAAGGTATTAGGATTCTCTAATTAGTATTCTCTAGAATACTAAATTACCCAAAAGTATCTTAACTTTTATTAATTTCCTCATTTTGTATCCCTCAATTACTAAAGTTATATAATTAGAAATAGCAGTAATTTCTATCAAGGACCTAAACTCAACTTCAACCCTTCATCAAAAAGAATTTCAAATCACCATTCTCCATTGTGCTATTTCAAGATTTGTACAAAGAGAATTGTTTACCTATGTTCTCAAATCCTTGGTACTTTACAGTTGTCACATTCGCAATAAAATACAATCAAGAAAAACTAATGAAGATATGCAAAATGCTAACCCATAGAAGAGAGTGACACAATTAATACAATTCACATATATAGATTTTGAAGTTTATGTGATTGGTAAATACACCCAAATCTATAACCCATTCAGAATGAACTTTCATATAATGCACTCAATAAATATAAAGTGGTAATGAAATGAATTGTTTAACTTTAAAAGTAAAGTATTTTGAGATATATGCAGAAAAACAATTAAAAGTCAAGAAGAGACATCACATTCTTTTTTTTTTTTTTTTTTGCTTCTTGGGTCACACCCTGCGGTGCTCAAGTGCTCAGGGGTTACTCCTGGCTCTTCACTAAGGAATTACTCCTGGCGGTGCTCGGGGGCCCATATGGGATGCCGGGGATCAAACTCGGGTCAGCCACTTGCAAGACAAATGCCCTACCCACTGTGCTATTGCTCCAGCCCCCAACATGACATATTCTGTACAAAATGTCTTCTATCTATACAGTGCAAATGTTTTATACAAAAATTCTATATTTTGCTTGCACATAAAGTACTCCTTTAAAGACAATTATGTGTTTAGGAAAATTTTCACATACTCCACACCAAGTATGCACCTTTTCTTGTTTGTTTCTGGTTTTAGAGCAGTACTCGCAGTCGCAGAGACTGCTATCAATGTGACTGCTTTCAGTAGTGCTCAGAGGATGCTTGTGGTGCTTGGAATCAAACCAGGGCCTCCAGTATACAAAGTATGCACTCTAGTCCTTTTCTCATGGCCCAACATACTCCTTGAATCAGAAACACTTGAATATCCTCAAAGTAATTCTTTCAAAAAATACCTATCTACCTACTCACAAAATAACAGTGCGAAATTACTCAAATTTAGAAATTCAATAAAGAACTATGTGATATGGTTGAGATGCATATGCTAATAGCAACTAGATGCCTTAAATTAAAACAATGATGAAATAATTAAATATTAGCATCTCAGGTATGGCATGAGTTTGATAGTTATGAATAAAGATTAATCACTTAAATTAAATGTTTTATAGAAAATTTATGTGATCTGTGTCACAAAAATTATAGACCTCATTCCCATGACCTGAAGGAATGGTATGAGGCTCTTCATATTTCTGGAGTGAGCAAATGCCTTTGGGCTACACTTGCAAGTCACAGTACGTATGGAGATGTTACTGGTGTCCGCTCGAGAAAATCGATGAACAAAGGGAATACAAGTGATAAAAGACAAGTGATAGAAAACATAATGTTGCCCACATATTTCTTGGCTAATATATTCCTAAAACAATGGACATTTAAAGCATACCATTTATTTTCCATTAATTAAAATTATTTTAAGATGACTATGAATAGTGTTCTTTTCTACTATAATAATATTCCTTAATACAAAAATATATTAAATGATTTTAGTCTTGAGGGAATGCAACATTCTTTTTTTTTTTTGGTCTGGGACTTTCTGCTGATCTAAATACATGTGGCTTATCTGCTGGTTAACCACCAGAGTCATCAGAATTATGAATGAGTTTCCACAGATGGCCCAAGGGGTGGCAGAGAAGCCTCAAGGCAAATTGTGAGGATTTATTGTACTGCTCAATGGAAGCAGTAAATCCACAACAACAGCTGAGAGAATAAAGAATAAAGGCAAGGTGGACAAACTGTAACTGGTACCAAAGTTTTGACTGATTTCCTCAAATTATTTCTAGAGTCTTTTATGACAATTACCAGAAATTAGAAAGCTTACTATAATAGAAATGTGCTCTCCTATATTTCTGGAAGCAGGAAACGTGAAATTAAAGTAAAAACAGGATCATACCACTCTGAAGACTCTAAAGATGTCTGATTCTCTCAGTTCTCACTCCAGGCAGCTCTCGGCTATTGTCTACATCATTCCCAGTTCTGTCTTCTTCTCAATGACTGTCTGACTGTCTATTATAAAAAGGCTTGTCAATGAAAGTAGTCTGTGATATTGCCTTCTCTGGTGCAGAAATAAACAAATCAAAAGTATGGATGATAGCAATTGAAAATAAACTCTGTGAACTGCATAATAGAATTGAGAATTAAAAGTTAGGGATGGAGGAATGAAATTGTCAACAATAAGTAATATATGCGCATTGGTGAAGGATCTTGACTCTTTCGAGGTAGTAATGTGAGAGAACTGTGTACATCAAAACCCTAATTATCAACATGTCTATTGTAAACATATCACCTAACTTATAATGATTCAGTTCTTAAAGACGGGCCAAGGTTTGTGTCACTTTGGTGGTAATATAGTACATTGATCATCAGAACTAAATACATAGATAGTATTGTAATCATGTTAACTAAGCTCTAATAAAATAATAATAAAGAAAACTATTCAGATTTAAGGTCCACCTGGAAAATTCATGATGATCTCATATAAGATCCTTAACTTAATTACATCTGTACAGATTCTTTTCCTAAAAATGTAATATAAACATGCTCTAGGTTGAAGATGTAGACCTATCTTTTGAGTGAATCCATCATTCAACTCCCTGTAACTTCCTTCCATTACAGACTGAGATTATATCATATCTCTCCGTCATCCCAAACACCTCTAAAGGTATCTAAAAACACACCCATTGTTGTGGTATTTCTTCATTGAGAACCACCTTGGCTATCTGCTTTTCCATTTATATCTTCCATTAATTGCAATAAATGGTGTAGGGGGCTGGAGGGATAGTCCAGCTGATAAGGCATTTGCCTTGATTGCAGCCAACCCGGGTTTGATCCCTGGCATCCCATATGGTCCCCCACGCAGTGCCAGGAGTGATTGCTGAGTGCAGATCCAGGAGTAACCCAGAGCATCACTGGGTGTGACCAAAAAAATAAAAAATAAAATAAAATAAAATAAAATAAATGGTGTAAAGCTTAGGGGTCAGAGAGATAATGCAGTTGATGGAGAGCTTGCCTTGCACATAGTCAACCTGGGTTTGTTACCTTATTAGGTACCCTAAGCACCTCTAGAAGTGATTCCTGAATACAGAGGAGTAAGCTCTGAGCACTGCTGGGTGAGACCCCAACACTATATATATATATATATATATATATATATATATATATATATGTATATATATGTGTGTGTGTTTATATATGTGTGTGTGTATAGTATATGTATATATGCATATATATACATATACTATATATACACATGTGTATATATGTATATATACTATATATATTCATATGTATTTTAAAGATGGAATGCTTTCCACAGTTATAAGTACATAATCTTCCCAATCTTTCTGATTTATACAGATTATTCGTCACTATATTGTGTCTTAAAAAATATAATAGGTATTTTTGGTGCCAAAAATGACACCACCAAGAACAGCAAGAATGTTGGGAACGAATTGAATTGTGTCCATTGAGGTGTTTTACTGTTTTTCTGATCCACTCTATTAAATAGTCAGACTCATTTTTCACATGTACAAAATGAGGATAAAAGATTTCTCTCAGAGGAATGAGATAGTTAAGTAAATTAAGCATTTAAACCATTTTGACATGTAAAACACAATGCAATAATAATTTATATTAACTTGATTAAGAATAACAAATAATTTTATTATTGTATTTTATTACATATTAAGCAAATATATTTTGGTTTTGAAATACCTTCTTATTTGGTGAACGAAATTAATTATAAGTAAATTAAATTTGTATATAATATCCTATATCTGCATCTAACTTTTTTTCCATATAATAGGCTTGAGACAGTATATAGGACATCTCATAATGTTACTAAAGAAGCTATAAATTCTTACTCCTGCTTCCAAGATAAATGGTTTGTCTTAAAAATCCACTGCACTTTTCTGCTTGTATAAAAAGAAATTTCTGTGTTTAAAGTGAGTAACCACAAAATATCCCAATTCACTAGGGGAAACTTGTCCCTTTTATTACAAATTAAAGCAAATGAAACAGGCATTCTAAAAACTGTGACACTGTTGCAATAACAGTGATAAATATAAAATAATAAAATATAAATAATAAATAACTTAGAATAATAAGATATTATATATGTATTACTAATAAATAATTAGAATTTTTACTTTAAACCCATCAGGAGACACATCTCTGCTGGAGATAGGTGTGTGGTTTCTATAATTTCATACATTAAAACCACATAAAAACTATTATAGTCAGAGTGACCAAGTTATATTTCTCTATACACTGCTAAGATCATGTATGATTAAACTATCAGCAGGAGTAAGTCAAATTTTGAAACTAGCATTTCCTTATTTGCTTTTAATATCACCTGACATAATTTGCATTTAGAAAATATAAAACCATACTTATGATTGATCCTTATATGTGTTGTGTAATTACTATGTATATGTATAATAAATTTTTTGCTATAATGCTGCAAAAATGAGAATTTTGAATGCCTTTAATATTTACCCTTTCACTGAATTTAAATGATTATCTATCTCAACTGTCTTATCTGATTACAAAGTTTTTTTTAATAAAAGTTTTAGTTGTTATTATGAGGAAACAATCTGAACTCACCTGTTAGTCACATTTTTCTTTTAGCTTTACTTTTGTTTGCTTTGTTTGGGGGCCACCTCAGCAATGCTCAGGTGTTACTACTGATGCTTCACTCCACTCTTGGCAGTGCTTGAGGATCCTGTGGGATGCTGGAGATTGAACCTGGGTTGACCTGTATGCAAAGCAAGAGCCCTTCTTTTCTATTATCTCTCTGGCCTGGCCCCCACATTCCACATTTGTATTTTAACGCAAATTTAATCTTTTTTGTCAGAGAGAATAGTTAGAAAACTGGACATTCTTGTTTCAAAATAAGTGTTAAAAATAAGGAACCATAACATTTAAATATATAAAGGAATAAATATGTCAAAAGCTCTAGATTAAACATTTATATTGATATTTAATATGAGTACATTTATGTTAATATTTAATATGAGTGCACGTGTATTTATATATAAATTAATATAAATACATGGAAAACATATGTGTCTATATATGCATATAGATCTATATTACATGTTCAAAATCTGTTCACATAATGGTGAATGCCACTGAAAGTAAAATAAGTACAAATTCCAAGGAATCAAGAAAGCTTTACATTGCTGTCCAAAGCTGAGTTTTATATTGAGTATATTGTTTAATCCCCATCTACAAATTACCATTGCTAGGAGAAGTGATTCGATGTTGCTCTCTTATTTTTTATGGAACTCAAAAAATGAAGTTTCTGAATGAATTTTCTTTTTATTGCTTTCATTTAAAATATGGTAGGAGTCATAAAAAGTTTTGGAAAGAGTTTTAGTCTATAAACAAAGAAATCTCTATCTTAGATTCATATTTTGATTTATTTTACTTTTTCCATAAGAAAAACTATTTAACTTCATTCATTTTTCCTGAAAAACCAAATGATAAATATTTTACTTCTAAGAGAATCTCCTTGGTAATTAAAAACATGAAATAGAATATGATATTAGGCAGCATACCATAACAAATATTGAAACATAACACTTGTGTTTAGATATTTTTATTTTCTCACTACTTCTAAGTGTGAATTAAGTTTATATCAAGGTCATTGGAAGTGTAATTACTTTTAGTACGTTAGCAATAGTATGGTAAATCAGATATAAATATGTGCAATACCAAGAATTAAAAGTGACTGGAACCATAAACATTTCTTAACCATCTTGACCAGTGTTTCTCAATCTTTCCCAGTCATGGCCTCCTCTGCCCTTTTGTCCATCCTGTGGCCCCCTACCCCCAATCCAACTGGTCTTATGCAGTGGCCTCTGATTTTCTTCAGTTCTTCCTTTTCCCCTTGGAATAAACGGGAGGCCTGCAGAGGAACCATGGTGGAATTATGTTAGCATGGAACACAGTTTCTACAGAACTAATTTACCAGTCAAGAAAACACCTCTAATTTATGGGGGGTAAAAACAACAATTTCTCCTACCTGCTCAAATGAGAAGACACTCTAAATTCAGTCCAATTTCCTCTACCTTTAGGAAATAGCTGAGATGCAATATGTGTTTTTCCCTTGATTTACATTGTTTACTGCTGATCAAACCATTTATTAAGGGAGGAAAGAAACCAGACAAAGAGAATATGGTGTAAATAGATCATTCCTCACTTGCATTTCTGAGAATTGTTACTGTCAGATAATTTCTGACTGAATTATTCATTAACCTTAAAAGTAACTTTTAGGGAATTGTTGAATCTCCTCATAGATCCTGACTACTGCAACATCTTTATCTTCAAAGCAGTGGCAGTAGCTGTGATTTCAGGGTTAGCAGCTAAACAAAAATTCAGAATCAGTAATCACTATTTTTATAATGCCTCCTCCTTGTGATACGGTCAATCACAGTTTTAGAAGCTTTATTTACTCCCCAGAATCTGTTATCTTGATGGTAACTCCCCACTGAGAAATTTACTTTGCAGTTTCTTAAATCTACAGGGGAATTCTTACAGGGCAAATTGTAGATTTTCCTTCAGAAGAAAATAGATCTAAAGTAAAATATCTCTTTTGGAAACATAACACCAACACAAGTTTGCAGCTTCCCATAACCAGTCTGGATAAAGAGAATTAAATTGCATTTGGCCTGAGTCCATCATTGAGTATTATCTTAAGTGATATTCTTATTCAGTGGCTGCTTTTAATGAGATTTTGATGTTCTGGGAAATTTAGTTGGAGTCAATTGTAATCCAATGAATGTTTGGCTATCTTCAGATTACTCTAAGAACTGGGGGAGGAGTAGGGTGGCACTTAGCGTGTTTCAGTAGTGAAATAAAAAGGGAGTATGGGGAGAAGAAAATAAAAAAAAGGAGTAGGATTAAACTCTGATTTATTAAAAACATAAAAATAACACCATGAGATAAATAAAATGCATATACCACTTATTACACATCCCTCAAATATCAACAGTTTTTTCTTGCCACAAACTTACTACCAAAACTTTCAAACATTTACCAAGGTTCCTTACATCTTACTGGAGTGCAAGAACTAAAAGTACCTCCTCAGAGCTCTTCATTTTTCTCACTCCCCTGTAACCAAAGACTACAAATTTTCCCCATCAATATCATGCATTGAGAATGGAGTTTCCTAAATACTGGGGGTGGAAATTGAGAAGATTATCGGGAACAGAGGGAAATTGATAGAAGGAGAATTGATGTCAGCCATTTTGTCATTCCTTCTGATTTTCAAAATTGCAAGTTTTCTCTGTGATACAAAAAATTATTGCCTTGGACTTGTTTGCATCAATTGTTGCCTTTTAAGAAGTAAATGTCTTTAGGAAAGAGTCATATGTCTTCATTTAATTGTACAGCTGGGCACCAGTTTTTGTCAATTGTGTTCATAATTTGCTGTAATATAGCTGTCATGCATATGTCAGCTATTAATTCAATTGATATGACAAATTTGCTTTTCTGCACATATTACAGGATGAAATATATTAAATTATATATTCCAAATTACTTAAAATAAACTGACAGAGTTTCATCTACTCTTTGTATATAATTGTGAACTATGTGTCAGTCAAAGACTTGGAGCAGGCAGCTGTATTTTCAAATATAAGCAAAGGGCCATTGTTTTCTTCTGCCATCCTGCTAAATATTACAAATAGCATTTGACTGATTTCTAAAATAAGGTCAGCTGAAGCTCTTTGTTTTCTGCAGACCCAAACCATATCCTATCCCATTATATAGTTAAACTTCTTCATTTTCTTTGATGATCTAAAATAGTTTATTCAAGTGTGGGAATATTGTCTTGTAAAATTATACAATATAAAACTATATAATATAATAGAACAATGCTTTGGAAAACTATGATGATAAATGAATAGAAAGGAAAAATATTCAAAAGTTTTCCATGTTCTCTGGATAGCATTTGTTATAGAAGGTAAGGGTTTTTGTAAAAAGGACAAGAGCTTTTAAAATGTTGTTTCTATTAAAATGGAGGAGATAACGGAATGTATTATTCTGAGACTTTTTTAAAACTAAATGCAATTTAAATCCAGGAAATTGATGCAATGCACAGTAATCATTAATAAGATACAATGATGTTTATTTATTCTAATCAAAAAATCTTCTCAAATATAACTAAAATTATTGTGGCATATAAATTAAGATTGTAAAAATATTTTATCCCTTTAAAGTAGCATATATTGTTTCAATTTTTTCTGGTAGAAGAAATTCCCTAGAAGGGCATATATTGAATATATTAAACTCTTATATTGACAAAAATAGTTTTAGTTGATTTTCTTTGATTGGATGAGCCAACATTCACAGATTTTATTCTATTTTTAATTTTTCAATGGAATTACAGTGAGATAGAGTGACAAGGTTATTCATGATTGGATTTTACTGGGTTTCTTTTCAAGACACCTCAGTTTCCATTTCTCGACTAATAGTTATGCTCCACATTCCATCCATGGCAACCAGTAGCATTTGTCAGCGTTTGTGCTATTCATCCTCTCTCTCTCTCTCTCTCTCTCTCTCTCTCTCTCTCTCTCTCTCTCTCAGTTGTTGTTTAGTTGGAGGCCACACCTGGCAGAGCTTAGTGGACATTAACATGCGGGTATGATGTTTATTTGTTCTAATAAAATAATAAAAAGACTTTTTCCTAAAGACTCTTGTTTAAAGAACAACATAAGACTCTTTCCTAAAGATGTTTACTTCTTAAAAAAAAAACAAGTTGGGGTACCAACTTGCATCAGTGCTCCTGCCCTTTGAGCCATTTCCCTGGCCCATGTGCAATTCTTTGTTTCGTTTTTTGGGTCACACCTGGTGGTACTCATAGGTGACTTCCTAGAGGGCTCAAGGGGCCAAATGGGGTTTAGGGAACTGAACCCAGGTTGACTGCTTGCAAGGCAAACACCTACCCACTCAATTATCATCACTAGGACCCACAGGTCCAATTTTTTAGGTCATTGGTTCTCAAATTTTAATGTGTAATATCCTCAAAGCACATGTGGACACCAAATTGAATCTTTGAGGGTATATGGGCCCCCTAAAGTGGCCAAACCTTGGAGTACATGGGCATCTCAGTTGAGCACCCCTTCATTTCCTCTCTCTGTCATTTTATTTTATTGTTTTTTTTTTTTTTTTGGGGTCACACCTGGCAATGCTCAGGGGTTATTCCTGGCTCTGCACTCAGGAATTACTCCTGACAGTGCTCTCTATGGTATGCTGAGGATCAAACCCGGGTTGGCCCTGTGCAAGGCAAACTCCCTACCTGCACTATTGCTCCAGTCCCAACCTCCTCTCAGTTATTAAAGGGAAACCCCCCTCATCAATCTAGGGTGCTAAAAGTTTTCAAAGAGTCATGGAGAAAAAATGGGAGTAGGACTTTACTTCTCTGAGTGACAGATTAGTGACTACAGCTGGGGATCCAGCATCCCAAGACATTCACAGATTTTAATAACGAACTATTAACAATCAATTCTTAATATCACTAATTATTAAGCATTATTAGAAGAACTCTCTAGCTCATCTTAACTATCTAAAATCAGTACTATCAGCCTTACAAACTCCAATATTAACATCTAGTGCTGACTTCAATTCCTGCCTATTCTTGATCTCACATTCCTTTGCTCTGATTGACCCCAATTTCCATTCTATTTCAATCACATTAAACCTTTTCTCTCAAGCATAGCTATAATGTTTAATTAACCTTTGTATATTAGGTCTTATCACAGAGGTAACGTAATGTTACCATTTAATATGTAGATGTTTTCTGTAGGAATAATGCGTCTCTCAACAGAGTTTGTTATTCTCTTATTGCTATGTACTTTCTCCTTGTAATCTAAAATCCAGATTCTAAATTATTGCACAAATTTACAAATAGTTGCTCTATTTTTAACCTGTTCTTTTCTGCTATGCTTTAAGAAGCTGTGACCAATTTCCATTGAAAATTATTTGTATCTTATCACTTGATCACTTGATATCCCTATATACATGGATTTGCTCAAGTGGGCACCAGTAATGTTTCCATTTGACCCTGTCACGTGCCAGTGCTGCCCAATGGCATCTGTTTGTTTGGGGGATATTAAGATCCTCAAACTGTTTAGGATCTTGATAAGGAAATCTGACCATCTTGCAGGTGGGCGGCCACGTGATCTTTTGACATACCATGTGATCCAATCGGTAAGGGCTCTAGTCCAAAGATTGTCTCCAGATCACATTATCTGACCAGCCCATCTGGCTTTTTGATGTCCTGGCAGATGAGAACAGCGTCCTTGATTTTAGAATAGCGATGGAGGTCAGAACTCCAGATTCCTTCTTTCACTTTCACTTTTCTATCTTATAATTTAACAAAAGAATGGGTGGTGTGGGGCCAGAGCGATAGCCCAGCGGGTAGGGCGTTTTCCTTCCACGTGGCTGGCCCATGCTGGCCCGGTTCGATCCCGGCATCCCATATGGTCCCCGAGTACCACCAGGAGTAATTCCTGAGTGCAGAGCCAGGAATAACCCCTGAGCATCGCCGGGTGTGACTCCAAAAAAAAAAAAAAAAAAAAAAAGAATTGGTGTTGTAACTCAGTCCTAAAGAATTTGCCTTTCATGTATGAAGTGTTAGCATTCATCCCTGACTCTACAACAGAAAATCAATAAATGCTTAGAAGTATTTAAATTTTTAAAAATTTAAGATGCATAATGAGGTTTAAGCTAAAATCAATATTCAGTTGAAAAATTATTAGTTAATATATTTAGAATTTCAGAAAATTTCCTTTAGAAACAAAAACAGTTTTTCCTTTTACAGTAATACAAATTGTATAACTAATGCTAATTTAAAAAATCATAATTATCATGACAGCCTACTACTGAGAGTATCCCACCCACACGACAGAGTCTGGCAGGCTACCCGTGCTGTATTTAATGTCAAAAACCAGTAACAATTATAGGCCTCATTCCCAGACCTGAAGGAATGGTTTGAGGCTCTTTGTGTTCCTGGGGTGAGCAGATGCCCTTGCGCTACACTAGCATGCTACAGGATGTATGGACATGCTACTGGTGCCCACTCGAGCATATCGATGAACAGTGGGAAGACAAGTGATACAAGTGATAAAGAAATCATGATTTTCTTTCTTACTAAAGATTGTCTGGATTATGTTAGGTATCTCTTTAGCTCTACATTCCAGAAATAGTCAATTCTAGGTCAGTTTTCTTTTAATATAGGACTAGCTCAAATTCCTCTTTTAAAGTTTAGTGAACTCATCACTTCTGGTCACTTCTACTTTAAATGTATTATTTAGATTTTTATACAATTTTTCTGTGTGTATAGTTCACTAGACATGTGATTCATGTGTAATGATAAAGACAGGATAAAGAAACTGGTACATCTACACAGTGGGATACTATGCAGCTGTTAAAAATGTTCTCAGTTAAAAATGAAGTAATTAAATTTTCCTATCAATGGATAGACCTAATCTCTGACTTCCACACAGTTTTGGTTGAGTCCACCTATTGAGAAGACCTCCTAATCCATGTTTTGCCTTGCCTTGGATATAGGTCTCATACTATATATATAAATATATACATAAATGTTCATGCTTGGGTTTCAAGACATATGGTGTTCCAGCAACCATTCCTCCACCAGTGCCCACCTCCCACCACCATGTCCCCGATACCCTCCCTCCCCTAGCCTGCCTCTGTTTCAGTTTCTCCATCTCTTTTCTCTATTTATCTCTCTCTTTCTCTCTTCCCGTTCTTACATGTTGCAGATTGTAATAGACTTTTGACAATTATTGATCCACTGTTCCTTTTTCTGTCTTACCTAACCTCTGCTCCATGTAGAAAAAAAAGAAAATGATAATACCAGCCTAGAATTGAGCATTGAACATAGACAAAGAGATTCATCAGATAACCTCTAAATGTATGTATTGCAATCCACAATGTCTAAGAGAAGGAAGAGATAAAGAGAGAAAGAGAGAGAGAGAGAGAGAAGAAGAAAAGAGATAAAAAAACTGCCATAGAGGCAGGCTATGGGGGGGGGAATTGGGGACATTGGTGGTGGGAAATGGGCACTGGTGGAGGGATGGGTGCTAGAACACTGTATGACCGAAACCTAAATATGAACATCTTTGTAATTGTATATCTCACAGTGATATAATAAAATATTTGAAAAAATTTTAAAATATATATACATATATATCTTGTCACTTATCTTCTTGTTGTTCATTGATTTGCTCGAGTGGGTACCAGTAATGTCTCCGTTTGTTGGGAATAAGGTCCATTAATGTTACTGTTTTGGCATATCAAACACACCACAGGTAGCTTGCCAGGCTATGCCATGACTCTGGGTTCATCCCAGGGGGCCCAGTCTCTATTTCAGACCATCACAATCCAGGGCCCACAGGGCAGAGCCGTGGCGGTATAGACAAGCCAGTCTCCTGTCTGCCACCTGTCAACGCAGCTGGACACAGCAGCCACATCTGAGAAACACCTTGAGGGGCAATACATTCTTTTTATACCTCCAAAATAATTACATTGAATGACTCTATGGTCCTATACACATTCTTTATTAAACTTCTGATATTAAACTCATATGCATTCTATATTAAACTTCTGAGGAAACTTCAAGCTATCTTTTATAGTGGCTTTTTACATTTACATTTTATCACTGTATCACTGTTTTCCCATTGTTCATCGATTTGCTCAAGTGGGCACTAGTAACATCTCCATTAGTCCTGTCACAAGCAACTGCAACCCAAGGGCATCTACTTGCTACAGGGACAGGAGGAGCCCGAAACCATTCTTCAGGTTATGGAACTGAGGTCCATAATAGTTACTAGTCTTTGGCATAAAAAGTAAATAAAACACGTTAGCTTCCGTGTAGGTGGAGAGAAGAGGACCTCTTTGGGGAGAGGTCAGCAGTAAAAAAGCCATATTATATCCCACAAATAAATACAGTCGTTCTATAGCTGTCCTTTTCCTCCTGGCTAGTTTCAATCAGCATGATCCTCTATAAGCAAATTTCATTTATAAGCAAATTTCATAACTTCATTTTTCCTAACATTTGCGCAGTATCCCATCTTGTAGATATACCAAGTGCTTTTATCCAGATGTCTGTAGATGGGAGGCATCAACTTTCTGACTTCAAAACTGTACTTAAAAAGAGACAGACATGGGGCAGAGCTGCTACTTGCTCTCCCTGTGCCCAGTCGCTCATGAGGCGCCCAGGAGCGATGGCGGGTTCTAGTCCTGGCCCGCCACACCAGCAGAGCCTTGCAACAAGCCAGACGACCCCCCACCCCATGAGGGCCTCCATTTTCCACATCCGAATTCTCTCGTCAGAACTCCACCCAGCAGACCAGCCTATCACAGCCCAGTTCATCGAGATCCACCCTGCTGCAGTCTTTTTTTAATCTGGCCCAGGTATGCTGATCCAGAGACAGACATGGGGCAGAGCTGCTACTTGCTCTCCCTGTGCCCAGTCGCTTCACGAGGCGTCCAGGAGGGATGGCGGGTTCTAGCCCTGGCCCACCTCACCAGCAGAGCCTTGCATCAAGCCAGACGACCCCCACTCCATGAGGGCCTCCATTTTCCACATCCAGACTTCTCTCTAGTCAGAACTCCACCCAGCAGACCAGCCTATCACAGCCCAGCTCATCGAGATCCACCCTGCTGCAGTCTTTTTTTAATCCGGCCCAGGTATGCTGATCCAGAGACAGACATGGGGCAGAGCTGCTACTTGCTCTCCCTGTGCCCAGTCGTTCAAGAGGCGTCCAGGAGGGATGGCGGGTTCTAGCCCTGGCCCGCCACACCAGCAGAGCCTTGCAACAAGCCAGACGACCCCCCCACTCCATGAGGGCCTCCATTTTCCACATCAGGACTTCTCTCTCATCAGAACTCCACCCAGCAGACCAGCCTATCACAGCCCAGCTCACGCGGCCGCAAGGGGCCGCGCGGTTCATCAATAAATGCTGGACTTAGAGATGACTACAAGAGTATGCTACCTTCACGGCAGAGCCTGGCAAGCTACCCGTGTTCTATTTGATATGCCAAATACCAGTAACAATTATAGACCTCATTCCGGAATATAATGAGGCTCTTTATGTTCCTGGAGCAAGCAGATGCCCTTGGGCTCTACTAGCATGAGACAGGACATGTTACTGGGACCCACTCGAAGCAAATCGATGATGAGCGGGAAGACAGTGATACAGTGATACTTTAAAAAAAAGTACAGTGTTTTTAAAAAAAAAACTGTACAAAGCTGTAGTAATTAAAAAGCATGGTATTGGGGTAAAAACAGACCTGTAGACCTATGAAATAGAGTTCAGTACCCTGACACCCATTCTCAAATACATGATCATTTAATCTTTGATAAAGGAGCATAGAGTGCGAACGGAGCAAGGAAAGCCTCTTCAAAAAGTGATGCTGGGAAAAGTGTGCAGCTACGTGTAAAATGGTAAATTTGGACCGCTTTCTAATACCATGCATAAAAGTCAGATCAAAATGGATTAAAGATCTCAATATCAGACCGGAATCCATAAAGTACATTGAAGAAAACAAAGAAAAAATCCTCTACAACATTGAAGCTAAAGGCATCTTCAAAGATGAAACACCACTAACAAAGCAATTGGAAGCAGGAGTAAACATATGGAACTATGTGACACTAAAACGTTTCTGCAACTCAGAAGAAACAGCGACCAACATACAAAGGCAGTTCACAGAGTGGGAAAGAGTATTCACCCAATACCTATCTGATAATGGGTTAATATCCAGGATATATCAGGCACTGGTAGAACTTTACAAGAAGAAAACAGCCAACCCCATCAAAAATGTGAAGAAATTAACAGAAACTTCGACAAAGAAGACATTCGAATGGCCAAATGGCATATGAAAAAATGCTAATAATATCTAATCATCAGTGAGATACAAATCATAACAATGATATATCATTTCACACCACGAAGACTGGCACACATCCAAAAGGGCAAGTACAGCTGGTGCTGGCGTAGATGCTGGAAGAAAGGGACTCATCCATTGTTGGTGGGAATGTTGACTGGTGATCAGCCAGTTTGGAAAACAATATGGACATTCCTCCAAAATCTAGAAATTGAGCTCTCATTTGACCCAACCTTACCACTCCTGGGAATATATCCTGGGAAGCCAAAAACACACAGCAGAGACACCATCTGCACTTTTATGTTTATAGCAACAGTATTCATAATAGCCAGAATCTGATTACATTCCCGTCTTTTATAACTATTATATAGAGCATGAAAATTAGAACTACACTAATACAAGCAAAAAAAAAGCAAAAGATTTAAAATTTACCAATGTAGAATAGAATCCATTTAATATCCTAGCAAAAAAAAATAATGTGGTCTTTGGGTACTGATATTCGTTTTGAGCATGTATCAGTATTCAACTAACATAAGATAATAGATTGTGAACAAATTAAAAATTGCAAATTTCACTGCTGAGTTCTGCAACCAATGATTTTCATAAATTGAGGTTGAAATAATTCTTAGGCATGTGCAAAGATATAATGACATTCAGGATGGGTTTTATAGAAAGACTTATTGAAACCCAGTGTCTATTCCTCTCATATAGTTTCTCTACCGCGCAACCAATATGAAAGTAAGTAGGGTGTTTATTCCTATTTGCTATCCAAATGTATTCTCTCTGTGAAAGATAAATAGCTCAGTGCTTGAGTCATGCCCTCTGTGTCCTGAAAGTTATGAATGAAGTAAACATCTCAGGTGCATATATATTGCTTTCAATTCAACTTAGGGAAAACATTTCCAAATATGTTAATGGAAAGCTAGGAAGGCAACTGACCTTTAACATTTATACTTTATATTAAATCTTGAAACTACACTGTTACTGAACAAATAGTTCAAGTTGTTGGAGGTGCAATTATAATTTCTATTATTGTTATGTTTACTGAACCGTGAAACACATATAAAATGAATTTTGAAAGAATTTAAATATAACAAAGGCATATATTAAAGTCATTATTCATTATGCTGTTAAGTCTACTTCTCCTTAAAATTGGAACTATTAAGTAACATGTCCCTATAAAGTGTTTTCTCTTTGAATTTACATAACATACAAGACACTTGATTATGTATAATAGACAGGTATATATGTAATCATTAATTCTATTATTAATTAGCAAGTTGAAACAATGGCAATAATCATGTATACATTATATGTATAGATAGTTATTTACACAGGAATTTTCATTGATAATATTTTCAACTGCCATATTGGTGGAATTTTTAATAGACAACTGAATTTACAAAAGATTTTGGCAATACATACTCCTTTCTCTTTCTATTCCTGCAAACCAAACTGTGTAAGAAACTCAATATTAAACTGCCAAGAATTTTCTAGATCCCATCATTATTATTGCCCTTAATAAGGCAGCAGTAAGAAAGGCAAACAAGCAGTGCCTGATAAAATTTCACGGCTGTCCTAGGCTGCCAAAGCGAAGAAGGACTAAAATGACTGTCTGTACTTTCAATGCACGTACACTGGCAACGGAAGCATATATTGAGGATCTGATGCTGCAAGCAAGAAAGATCAAGTACGACATCATTGGTCCTGACTGAGACGAGGAGGCGTCAGTCGCATCATGCTGTATTTGACACCGGAGAAGAATTGTTCCTTGGAACATGTGATGAAAAGAGGCGCCGGTGGCATTGGTGTCCTTGTCAACACGAACATGGCTGTCAACATTGATTCATTTGAATGCCTAACAAACCCGAATAGGACGATTACACTTGAGGAGATGTGGCCACTGCCAGCAATTTCTATCTTCATTGTCTATGCACCAACATCCACATACAAAGAAGATGAAATTGAGAAATTCTACATGGAATTGGAGGAGTTCTATAAAAAGATCACACCTTCTACAAGATCATAGTCGGTGATTTTAATGCCAAGATAGGACCGAGAAGATCGGCTGAAGAACTCCACATCGGGACCCATGGCCTAGAATGGAGCGAACAGGGTGAGAGACTATCTGAGTTCATCATGTCCACCAAGACTATTCATGGGAACTCACAGTTTCAGAAGGCTGAAGCGAAACGTTGGACATGGGAATCTCCTGGTGGACAGTTCCACAATGAAATCGACCACATCATCTTCAATCGACGGTTTTGTCTGACCGATGTTGCTGTCGTCCCCAAATTCCAGACAGGATCGGACCACCGTCTCCTGCGTGCAAAATTCTACTTCCCCAACGGGGAGAAAAGGCTGCAAAGTTTAAGAAGAGAACTCCCAGAACGACCACCAACTGGGAACTCTTTAGCACCATTGCGGCAACATGGGAAGATACCATCATTGATGACATCGATGAAGAATACAACCGACTGGTTCAGCACCTCCATGATTGTGCGAAGAATGCCGGAGAGAGAAAAATACAAAGGACGCTTGTCTTCAGAAACTCTCGAGCTCATTCGCCAACGTGGCAAGGCGAGCCTCAGGAGACCTAATGCTAACGTCCAAGCTTGCTAAACAGTGCAGAGAAGCGATAAAAGCAGACCTCAAAGACAGAAGAGCAGAAATACTGGAAGATGCAGCAGAAGCCGGGAAAAGTATTCGCACTGCCCGCCTGTCCTCGCCAACTATAAGACCAAGATGACTGCCCTCCGACGCCTGATGGATCTATCACATCTTCCAGAAAGGCAATGGAGAAGATTATCCAGGACTTCTACTCAAATCTTTTGATAGCCACATCCACCTGCCCACATACCAAATTCCACAGGATGGATACGTCATTCCCAACGTTCTCCCTTCTGAAATAAGACATGCCATCTCATCGGTAAAGAAGGGAACAGCACCAGGCCCAGACAAAGTCAGACCCGAACATCTGAAGAATCTGCCATCGGTGCTCATCAATACACTAGCTCGGCTCTTCACACGCTACCTGTCCGAATGCAAGGTGCCCTCCCAATGGAAAACCAGCAGGACAGTTCTACTGTTCAAGAAGGGAGACATTCATGACATCGGCAACTATCGCCCCATCTGCCTGTTGTCTGTCATCTACAAGCTGTTTACACGAGTCATCCTGAACAGGATTAGCAGAACACTAGATGAAGGTCAACCATGCGAGCAAGCAGGTTTCCCGGAAAGGATTCAGCACAATCGACCATATCCACACAGTAACCAAGCTCATTGAGGTTTGTAGGGAGTACAAGATGCCGCTCTGTCTCACGTTCATTGATTTACAGAAAGCCTTTGATTCTGTGGAAACTGAAGCAGTCATCGAAGCCCTAGTCAAAAAAGGGTGTTCAAACCCAATACATCAAGATCCTTCGTGAGCTGTATTATGGATTCACCACCAGGATCTCACCATTCTACAAAGAAGTGATCATTGATGTCAAAAGAGGGGTTCGACAGGGTGATACCATCTCACCAAAACTCTTCAGTGCCACCCTGAGAACATCATGAGACAATTAGAATGGGAAGGAATGGGAGTGAAGATAGATGGTCGGCAACTACACCACCTCCGCTCGCTGATGACATCGTTCTAATAACACCAAACATTAGCCAAGCGGCACAAATGCTGGCTGACTTTGACCGAGAATGTGGAAAGGTAGGTCTACAGCTGAATCTGAAGAAAACTATGTTCATGAGAAATGAACTAGTTCCAGAGGCCCCATTCTCTCTCAATGGAACAAACATCTCTGAATGCAGCAGTTAGTGTACCTAGGTCGAGAAGTCAACATGATGAATGACCTAAAACCTGAGCTGCGCAGGAGGAAGAGAGCGGCATGGAATGCCTTCAAAGGCATCGAAGAAATAGCTAAAGGACAAAGAACCTCCGGCCCGGGCACATCTTTTTGACTCCACCGTTCTCCCTGCATTAACATACGCCTCAGAGACCTGGGCCCTACGAAAGCAGGATGAGAATGCTATTCGGGTCTCCCAGAGAGGCATCGAAAGAGCTATGCTTGGAATATCACGTCTCACTCAAGTGAGAGAAGGAATCCGGAGTTCTGACCTCCGTCGCTATTCCAGAATCAGGGACGCTGTCTCGTTTGCCAAGGCATCGAAAATCAGATGGGCTGGACATGTAATGCGATTTGGAGACAACCACTGGACTAGAGCCGTTACCGACTGGATCCCACGGGATGTCAAAAGATCACGTGGCCGCCCACCTACAAGATGGTCAGACTTCCTTGTTAAGACCCTGAAGGAACGGTTTGAGGCTCTTCATATTCCTGAATCAACCAGATGCCATTGGGCTACATTGGCACGTGATAGGGTCCAATGGAAATGTTACTGGCGCCCGCCGAGCAAATCGATGAGTAACGGGATTCAAGTGATCAAGAAGTGATCATTATGATAAGGTAAAAAATATTTTTCTATTATTAAGTTTTGATATATTATCATATTTTTCTTTCCCATTAACATTTCTTACTATGTGTTGTATTTTCTTATCTCTTTCATAATTTCAAAGAGTTGTTTGAAATTTTATTATGAAAAGTTTAGAGTTGCTTAAAATATTTATTAAGAATTTTTAAGCATTATCTTCTGTTATAGTATAAAATATTTAAAACTTTGGATTAGTTTATAATTTTGAGATATGATTCTAAAACCTCCAATTCTGGAAAGTGATACAGATATTCTATTATATATTCTTGGGATCAATATAGCTTAATATTTAAAGAAAAATTTTTTATAGGTAATTTGAAAAAGCATCTAGGCTAACTTATTGCAGAAGAGTAGTTTATTATAACTAGTATACCAATAACAAATAGTAAATATTTATTAATTTCATTATAATTTCTATCAAAAGTGGAAATTAGATAATTGTGGATGCATTGTGTGTGATAAAAAAGTGATGTTGATATTTTATCTGCCTTACGGTATGTAGAGTCTGTCATAGTTTGTTAATTTAACAAATGCTTGCTATGTGATTAGCATGATTAATGAGAAAATATGGTCTCATTAATAAACTGGTAATGTAGTGTGGCACATTTATCAATTACTGAATAACAAATCACCTCCACATTTAATGTTTAGTAAATGTAATGCCTAAATGAATTAAGACAATTTGTTATTTTCTCTCACAGTTCTGGGAGTTGATAGGCATTTTCTGAGTATCTTTTTCAGGTCTCTCACCTTGTTGCATTTGATGGTTAGTCATCCAAGATGAGCTTAACACATTTCCAACTTACTTTGTTTGTTACATAGGGATAGTTCAAATTCAGGTAAATGAGAGAGAATGTAAGAATTTATATAAATCCATGTAAATATCAGGGGCAGGAATAACAGTAAAGCAGGTAGAATGCTTGCCTTGTATTGAACAGTTTACTTTAGTTTGATCCTTGGCACCCAAATAGTTTCATGAGCATAACTAGGAATGATCCCTAAAACTAGAGCCAGGAGTAAGTCCTGAGCACTGCCAGGTGTAGCACAACAACAACAACAATAACAAAACAATGATAACATTCAGATGTATGTTCATTGAAGAAGGATTTTGCATCTTATTTACTTTTTTTTTTTTTGCTTGTTTTATCCTGAAGACCAACTACTCACAATAACAGCTATGGTTTTACTACACTGTAAGATCTAAAAAATATTGTCAGAAAGAATTCTTTTTTGGGGCCGGAGCGATAGCCCAGTGGGTAGGGCGTTTGCCTTGCACGCGCCGGCCTGTGCCAGCCGGGTTCGATCCGCAGCATCCCATATGGTCCCCTGATCACCGCCAGGAGGATTCCTGAGTGCAGAGGCAGGAGAAACCCCTGAGCATCTCCAAGTGTGACCCAAAAAGCAAAAAAAAAAAAAAAAAATTCTTTTCAAGCCCTCGATCCTAGTTCCTGATTTTCTAGTTTAAATTAATTTTCTTTCTTTACCATGAGACTGAACCATATGTAAACCATCAACACATTACTGATGCTCCCAACAAAGGACCAATCCTGCCCCGCACCAATTATCCAGTCTCCTGTCTTCATAATATTTTTATGCAGTTAATTGTTTTTGCTTTTTGGGGTCATACCAAGTGATACTCAGGGATTACTTCTGACTCTGCACTCCGGAATCACTCGAAGCAGTGCACAGTCGACAATATGGGATGCAGGTCAGCCGCACTAAAGGCAAATATCCTATCCACTGGACTATTGCTCCTGTCCCGTGATTTTTTATACATTCAAATTTGTCTGAGCCAAAACAAATGTGACTCACTATTACACAGCAATTGGAAATTGTATACTAGTTATCCTTCACATTAAAGGTCTTTTGACCAGTTTTAAACCTCTCTTTCACTGCCTCCAATCTTTTCCCTTACCTGTTTTTTCTTCTCCTTTTTCTTCCTAATATCAGAAGTGAAGGAAAATCCCTTGCCATTTTTATGCACCCAAGGGAATAAAACACTCCTTTTCTATGTATACAATCCATTCACTACAAATTTAGTTCCTAGTATCACTACAATTTTAACTGAGATTTCTTTAAATGTCTCTTAGTAAATCAAATGTTTAGAGAAAGTAAAGCCCAAGGAGATTTGGAACAAAATAAAATATTGGGAGAGTTTTGGGTTTTCGGAAAAAAACATAGATCTAAGAAGAGTCTAAGAAAAGTACATATTATTTAAGACTATTGTTACTCTATACCAATATAAACAAAGAAACTAGGTTTTCTGCTCTTTTTATGACTCTTGGATATAATATTTCCAAACATAAAGAAGGTGAGATGATACAGACAAATGACCAAAAATGACAGCAGAAGTTGTTTTACCGACATTTTAGAGATCGAAATAAAACTATTTCTCTTATTATTTGCTCTTTTGAAGTTTCATATTCTAAATGTTTTAGTGTCATAAGTGTATTTAGCTCTAAAGATTTAATCTGTAATTCAAAAAGCATTCTGAGTATACAGGCACAATTTTAATACATAAATATGAGAATGTATAAGCATCTATAAATATATATGTATAAAATTTGCTCTAAGTTCTTAGCCATACTTCATATTGCTGGAACCAAATAGTAGGAGCAGAGAAGAGATCATGCTATTTTTTTTAACTGTAGGCTGATCGTACTAATAAATAGGCAGGCACAATACTGATATTCAAGCAAATAGAACATGGCTTTGGAATGTGGTGCAGTGAAAGGATAATATTATATTATTACAAGTATATAATGAATCTTGGATGGTGTGATAAGAAGATATTCCGATATATAAATAAGATATACTTAGAGTTAGGGGCCTTATTTCAAAGAGGAATAAGGAATAACAAACATTTTATGACTTTTTATGTTTTGGGAGGTGGGGGGATTTTCCAAACCTAGCTGTGGTCAGGCCTTACCCCTGGTTCTAAGGTCAGAGATTTTTCCTTGTGGACTTGGGGGACTTTTGCAGTTCTGGACTCAAATGGAATTTGACTGCATGTAGGCAAGCAAGCACCTTACTGTAAATCACTCCAGACCCAATGACTATGTTGTTTTTACTGCAACTAGAATTTCTGGGGATGGGGGGGGGGGTGGAATAAAACCTGTTGAATTATATAGATTATGTAAAAAAAATAAGTTTACTTTTTGCTACCAGACAAATCATATATCATAAAGTAAATATATCTCTACTGTGATTCAGGTTTGATCCCAAAGGGATCATCTCAGGACTTAATCAGTTCTTGTTTGTTTAAATTGATGTAGAGATTACATCCATCTTTCACCTTAGAATGGTTATAATCCCTGAAATAGCTTTTAAGGACTATCTGCTAGGATTAACATTAGGCTCATTTTGGCTTAAGCTCATTTGCCATATGGTAGATCCTTTAATCTTCACTTAAACAGATACTGACTAAAACTACTACACAAATCTTAAACTAAAAGTAATGCCCAAAAACATATTGTTAGCCTCTTTTTTTTAAGAGAATAGATATTTTTTAAAAATAGTTAAAACAGGAATGACATGAGCACAGGAGTCTTTACTCACCATCAACTGCTATATTTGAAACTAATATATGCAGTCAATATGATTTACAAAAGGAAAGATATGATTAAGATGAGACAATAGACAGAAAGGCATTTATTCCCTCTCGCCGCTCACTCGTTTTCTCTCTCCATCTCTTCTCTTTTTTCTCTTTCACATACCTGTGCTTAGAGCTTACTTCTGTCGCTGTGCTTAAGGATCCTCCTGGTAGGGTTTCAGAAACCATGATCAATCTCAGATCAGCCACATGCAAGACAAACATGTTCACTACCCTCTATATTATCTCTCTGACTGTCCAACCCCTTACCTATTTTCTTGACCACCTATATCTTCATAATTATACCCCCAAGACTTGGTTCACCCAGAAATAATTGCATTTGTTATATTTCAAGCTTTAGTCTAAATTGTAGGCAGGTGAGATACTAGTGGGTAGGTTTAAATTGTTTCTTTAGAGAAACACCACAGATACTGGCAATTTCCTAAGACTTGGTTATATTTTATGATTAGTATTTGTGTCATTTTTAGACAGTCAGAAATGTGGGATTGGGAACCTATATGTACTGGGATTGACAAAACTGAAATGCATGTGGTTGAAAGTATGCTTGGTACTTTTCAGTGCTATGCTAACATATGGATGCTGGATATACGATTAAATAAACCAATGAAACAGTTACTCTGATCTTAGAAGAAATATATGTGAGCAAATATTAAAAATAGACATAAAATTGAAATATTTAGTTGATCTGACATATATGTTTTAATATGTATATTTTAATATATACTCTATATATTATGGAGTATTTGTTCTAGCATATTTTAATATATAAATTTTTTAAATATGGCTTCTTTTTAGAGCCAAATATGTTTGATATTACTTTCTTCAAAAACGCCATTAGTGTTTGATTTTATACTTAATTTTATCTTAGAATAAAATATATTTTCTGTATTTATTTTGATTGTCATATGAAGAAAAATATTAAAAATGAGCACTAAAAAAGAGCCAAAGCCTGTATTCCCTCCCATCTTCAGATATATTTACTATTTAAACTCAGATCAAATTAATGAAACTATATTTGATTGATTAAATTTTCTAGATGGTTTAAATTAGTGGTAATTGACTATTTAAAGTGTTTAACTTTGTTAAAATTTTATAAGAAAACTGAGCAGAGCCTGGCAAGCTACCCGTGTTGTATTTGATATATATGCCAAATACCAGTAACAATTATAGACCTCATTCGGAATGGATTGAGGCTCTTTATGTTCCTGGAGCAAGCAGATGCCTTGGGCTCTACTAGCATGAGACAGGACATATGGAGATGTTACTGGGCCGCTCGAGCAAATCGATGATGAACGGGAAGACAGTGAAGAAAACTAAAAAAAAGTTAAACAGAAAATACAAAAAACTGATGATACTTTAACAATAGAAATTCTGATTTTTTGGTTATATCAGCTCTTCTTTTTCTAATTCCAGATTTTGAGTACGATATGGAAATATTTTGTAAGCTTTATTATCTGCATGTTATTTTCTTTTCAATAAGAATGTGATTAAAAAAGAAACTTGATTCTTTTTTTTTTTTTTTACGTACATACGGTAGCACCCCCAACAAACACAATTTTGCAGCCCCCCCCCCCCCCCCCCCCCCCCCACCCCCCCCCCCCCCGCCCCCCCCCCCCCCCCCCCCCCCCAAGGAGTCATTGCCTCTTACAAATTCATGCCACAGCTAACTCTGTGAATAGTTAAGATATTACAAAATTGCATTTACCAAATACACTTTGTACAAGCCTTCTATAAATTAATATTTTCTGAATACAGAATAAAATATATTTGGCTACTTGCTGTTTAAAATCATATTTATCAATCTGGAATTCAATTGAAATATAACTAAATATAGTCTTCTATATAAACCCATTTATGTTACTCATATTTTTTATTTTGTTATTCATAGTTTAGCATAATAGAAGATAAGAAAAATTATTTTGGAAGCAGATGCAATGTATTGAATAAATAAGTAAAACAGCTTATTAAATCCAAAATATATAGAAAAGTTAGTGATCTTACTAATATCCAACATATTTCACAAAAAATAAAGTCATATATAGTACTACGTCAAACAATCAAAGATACAATAAAAGAGTCATACAATAAAAAAAGACAAGTTACTATTTGAGGGAAAACGTTTCATTTTTTGGAATATAGAAAGATCAAGACTAAGAAGAAATTTGAATAAATTTTGAAGAGCATCATTCAAATTAAGTTTTATAGTCAAGAGCATAAATAAATACTACCACGAAAACTGTTATTTTTTTGACAGAAAAATGCAATGATTGATGAAGAAATTTAAGTCATATTTGTTGTATTTTTTAAAAACATGAATTCCTATTATTACTTGATAAAGAATTGTATCATAGTGCCCAGGAAATCCCCTGATGACATTTTATAGATATTTTATTTTTTTAGAATCTCAAGGTTGAGTTGAATCACTCTTTTCCATATGTGTTTCCCTTGCTTAGAATTTTCATTGTGTTTTTTGGTCAATATATCTGCAAAATTAATAAGTCATGCCAATATGATGAGAAATAGTGATTCATGATTAAGTCCATAATGAAGATTTCTTCATTGCTATTCTATTAACTTCTCTCTTCAAGTAGAACTGCTTCTGATCCTAAAAGAATACATATGTGTATTAAAACTAATTCTAAATTAGTTTTCAGGCAATCTGTTTGCTTTCGTTTTCTAACATTTTACATTTTTTCTGCTACTATTGACTTTGCTTCCTAAAACTTTGTAGCCATTTTTGAAAAGATTAACACTGATAAAGATTTGCTAGTAGCCTAAAGAGTTTTGAAATGAGCTCCACTTGACCCTTTCATTTTGCCCTTTTACATTTCTGCTGCTAAACACAACCACCAATTTCAAACTATTGTTAAAGGGTAGTACTACAGCTACAGTTGACACCTTATTCATCATGGTAGATGATACAGAGTACAAATATGTCAGTTTTTGACTCTTGGAGACATAATACCTCAAACACTTGCCGACATATATAAATGTCTGTGATCCTCAGACTCTATACTAAATTTACATCTGCTTGCTGTAGCATCAGCAAGATCCATAGTCGAGTCATCAGACAGAGATTAGATCACAGATATAGGGTCATCACTATTAATCAATCAACAGCCAAAAAGGAAAGCAAGTTGCATATGACCATTGTTACTATTTTGAATCAGCAGTTCTCCATAGCATCCCTTTACTAAAATATTACCTAGTTTTCTCTTTCTAAAGTTCCACTGTGCCTTATGAACATGTCATAAATTCTCAATTCCTGAGCTGTTTCTAAAGTAGTGTCATTTTCCACACAGATTCTAAATCAATCTCAAAATTATTCAATAGAAAATAAAATTTCTATGAAACAGGAAATCTAAATATTCCCCAAAATTAATAATAATGAAATAAAATAAGCTTTAATTTAAAACGTGTTAAATAAGGATTTAATTTTTAAAAAGATGCTTTTCACCAAAATCTAAACATTCAAGTGTTACATAACCAACTACTATCTTAAAATCCTTATACAAAATTGGTATTTTAATATTATGCAGAGCAGCAACACCAAAAAGAAAGCCTAAAAGAAATACATTAAACCACAGGCCCTGCTTAATACTCTTCTCACCTCTCATATTTCAAAATTAAAATAAAAACATTTTTTTTCACAGACCCAGAAACATAAAAAGTTAACTTTAGGTTGTGTTTCTGGTTTATATAATTATGCTAATTTAGAAAAGAGCTCCTGTCAGAATGGTAATACAGAAGGTAGGGCACCGGCCTTGCATGCTGTTTAACCCTTGGCAAATATATATATATATGGTTCCTCTAGCATCGCCAAAGTATGATCCCTGAGTGCAGAGCCAGGAGTAAATCCTGAGCAATGCCAGGGTTTGCTTCAGGACCCTGGAACAGACAAATAAGAAATAAAGCTCTTTATGAAAACTGGGTTCTCTAATGTAATAACACTGTCAATAGAACCTAAACATCTTTAATTAGAACAAAATATTATTCTATTCTTGGGTATATTGATCTCCAACATATCAGTAGAGGTCAAGCAACTGTCAAAGAAGTGTCAGCAAGTCAGTCAGGACTTAAAAGGAAAGTATATGGGAAAATATAGTTTCCTTAAAGAGTACAAAAGGCATCGTTTAAGGACCAACAGGACGGTAACTTTCAAGGTTATGACTTAATTCTAGAATGCTTTAAATTACTAAGAAACTAAAGTTAATGATTAATTTGCTAATGAACCCTTGTATAATATACTTATAATTTACATATTTAATTAAAAACTGTCTACTGCTTTATTGTTCACAAACTACCCTTACAAGTTAGTGAAATCTGTTCTCAAAATGTATTAATAGAGGAGCCATTCTCTATGAAATATATTTCAGATATTTTAGGCATGTTTTGGGAAAATTAAAAAATGTAACAGCTAGACATCCAAGAAAATAAGATAGTTAACTATGGTAGATAAATGTGATGATTGGATACCTTGTTTGCAATAAAAGTCTACACTTACAGGAAATACAAAAGCAATCAAATGATGTGATTGTTACACCTATACTGAAACCCTTAGATATACCAGGTGGCCTCCTAAAAGATGTTTACATACAACAAGCCAATATCAACAATGTAGATTTAGCACCATCTGCCCAAAATTTTGATGTTGCAACTCATTTTATAGCTAGTTTTCATCCCTGAGGATACACTAGTTAATGGAAGTTGTTGAAGATGGATTTTCGGGAGTTTATCATTATATTGACCAAGCAACCTTCTTCTTCCATTATGTTTACTTCCAAAATGCATTTGGATTTGCTATTTAGAAGAGGAAGCTTGAGAAACCATGAACTATTTGGCATTACTGTCTTTGGCATTTGTCAATCTCTTCTAATACACTTTGCACTCTAGGCTGTTCATAGCAGGTGGCTTCCACTGGAAGAAGACTTGTGAGAAAATATACATTAAATGAATATTTATGAACAATCAAATCTTTAAGTATGAGGAAAAATGAAATTGCACAGAGAGAAGACTTATGAATTGCTGATCTAAGTCACCACTTTTAAATATTTGCAATTCTTTGTGTTATTTTTTGAAATCCTTTAATCTTAAGTACAGTAAATAAATTAGCAGGGCAACAGAGAATCTAGCAGAAAATTTTGATAAATTCTGTTTAGCATAAGCAAAATATTCACTTATGTAAATGGTACCCTCATTTTTTGGATGCAAATTGCTTTTCAAGCGAAGTTAAACCACTTTGTTAGTCTACTAAAATCTTGTTTGTGACACTTAAATGCTGGTGCTGAATCATATTTGTATTTGCTATAGACTTGGAAAGGCCATTTTAGATAGAGGGTCCTGGACATTCTGTATAGGGGATATTTTCTTTTTCTAATCTCATTTTCGAGCAGGCATTTGTGAATCTTTTAATGACTTCAAAATTCTAACAAATGTGCTAATAATAGAAGAATATATTTGACATAATATTTTCTAAAATTCAGTATTTGCGTTATCAACTAGAACTTTTTATTTGTATCTATAACTTTTCTGTATTTAAAATTGAATAGAACGTTTTATTATAGAATTTATTTTAGAGCATTTCACATTTCAGAAAAAAAATATTCCATAATACCTCCATGGTTCCTCCTATTACTGATACCTTGTACTACTCTATGCAACAGTGAACTGTTACTCCCTGAAATTCATAACCTAAAGCCTCCACATGAATGTGATGTCTTTGAGAAGATAATTAGATTAAATAAAAATAGCAGATCTCTTATAATAGAGTTAGAAATGGGGATGATGGAAGGCATATGAGTTTGTGAATAAAATCACAAGTTGTAAGTATTTTCTTAGTGTTTATTAGTGAAACAGGATGCCTGTAAGGAATAAGCAAGTGGACTTTAGCCTGAAATCCCTGAAAAATGTACCAGGTTTTGTGTTTTTATCTGGGCTAAAATACTGAATGTATATATGAATTATTCCGGAAGTCAGCCCAATGTCAGAGTATGACACACAAGGAGTGTTAGAGATATTGTTGACAGGCCTTTCTTTTTCCCCCCTCAGCCTGTAGCCTACTGATAAGTAGTCTGCTCAACATCTGGACCTTGTCTGATGGGAAGGGAAAGCTGTCAAGACATCCTAGAGGGACAAACCAAAGAATTTATTTTACTATTGTATTTGTCTGAGATATTTTTGGTTGTGTATCCTGGTTTCTTGTATTATGACTGTGTCTGGATATAAAGGTTACATTACACAGCAGCATTTTATAACTAATAAACTCAACATAGAGGGTTTTTTTTTTGTTATTCAGTACTCAATAGTTAGTGTCTTTAAAAGGAGAGAAGAGATGATTACCCTGTCCATCATGTGAAGGATACAAGGAGAGAGCTTGCATCTGTTTGTCAGGAAAGAAAGGAACTCTCACTAGGACCTGACTATGCTGATTTCTATCTTGTTCTCTTACTTCACTCACCGCTGGACTGAGGGAACAGATTTTTGTTGTTCAAGATGCCCGGTCAATGGAACATTTATTTATTTATGTTTTGGAGGACAAACATCTGATGGTTCTTGGGCTACTCCTGACTATATGAAGGACCACTCTTCTCAGGATTGGTTTACCTTATGCAGTGTCAGGAATTAAACTCAACCAGCTGCATGCCAGGCAAATACCCTCTGCAACACTTACTCCTGGCCCCAGTCTATGGTATTGTACTACTACCATCCAAGATGGGTAATACTGAGTTGTCTATGTGCTATCATTGATGAGCTAATATTGATACATTATTATTAAAGTTCAGCAATTCCATTATAGTTCACCATTTATGCTGCATATTAAGAGTTATGATCAATGTATAACCCCCATTACAGTATCATACATAATAGTTTCACTGACTGCCCTAATACAATATGTATTTTAATTGCTTTTTAAAAGATTGTTAGCCAGCTGGCATCTCAGTACTTTTCCTACTCATCTGGGAAAAATGGTTGATTTTAGAGTTCTGGTGCATACAAAGTAATTCCATTTTTCTTCATTAATACTAAATTTAATTACTTTGTTTCATAAACTAATTTTCTTAAATGGATTCCACCCAAGACTATGAGGTCAGAAAAAATTCTCCTTAATAAAATTGTCATGAGGGGATTCTCAGTAATTGTGACCAAGAAGTACTAATTCACAAATAAAAGAAGTTGGGATGGAGAGCTCCTCAATGGTTTTCACTGTAGTGCCTTCCCACTACTTAATTATGCCTGGGAAACTTAAAGGCCTATTGCAAGTTAGAAAGAATGTAGGTAGGTTGGATGGTAAGACCTGATCCAGTATTTTAGCTTTGTGGAAAATGTGCATTTTCCTTTTATGCATTTTGTTTTGCATATTTTTGTCTTTGTTTTAGGAAGGGGGAATTGAGCCATACCCAGTTTTGCTCAGGGGATATTTCTGGCTCTGTGTTTAGAAGCAACCCCTAGACATACTCAAGGGCCCATATGTGGTACCATACATTTACCATGCCTTAACCTCATGCATTATCTCTCTAGCCATCTTCCTATTCATATTCCATGCAATATAACAATGCATTTAGAAGAGCAATTTTAATTAATTTATTAATTTATTTATTTTTTCTTTTTTTGGGTCACATCTGGCAATGCTTAGGATTACTTCTGGCTTTTAACTCAGGAATGACTCCTGTTGGAGCTCAGGAGACCATTTGAGATGCTGGGGTTCTAATCAGGGTTGGCTGCATGCATAACAAATGCCTTACCCGCTTTGCTATCACTCCTGCAGCAATTTTAATTCATGATATGGAAAATTACTTGTCAGACTTGGTGATCCTTGGTTAAGATATTTAAGATTGGTAACTTTCAAATTCCTTACTAGTAAAATAGTCTGACCATTTGAGTCAATTGCTACAGAGGTAAGGTTATACAGTGTATGGCAGGTCTAACACAGTGCCTGGCATTTGATATATACTCTAAGAATGTATGTCTTATTTTAATTAGTATTACATTATTAAAGATTTTGTTATGCAGTGGAGTTCCAAGAAATAAAATTAACCATAATAGGTGCTTTTAAGTGCGGTAAAAATGATTAAGATATATCAAAACTTCGATCTATTTGTGGATAGTATTAGCTGGAGAGCCAATATAATAAAGAGTATGTCAGAAATAGCATTTTATGAGTTTATCAATAGTTTACAATATTCAGAAATTTCGGAAACTCTTCACTTATCTGTATATGCTTATGTCCCATGACTCTCACCACTTAAGTGAACACTTTACTCATTCATACTACTCCTATACTTCCCTTTGGTTAACATCATAGTTCCCACAATGTCTAAAACCTAGTTTTGTTGAGTTTTGCTACTTTGTTTTGTTTAGTTATTCATATTCCTCATAGGAATGAAACAATCCTCAATTTTACCTCAGTTTCTTTCTTGTTTCCCTTAACATATTTAACTTATTAAGATGCATTCATTCTGTTTTAAGGGCCATGATTTCACCTCTTAAAAAAGATAATATTCCATTGAGTGTTTAAGCAATAACTTCATTATCCAGTCACTTTTAGATGGGAGTTTTGTTCAACAACATATTTTACTGACTGTAAAAAATTCTGTTATAAACAAAAGGATACAAATAGATATTTAAAATTGGTATTTTATTTAAAATTGGTATTTCATATCCTGCAGAAATTACTAGGAGTAGTATTGTTGATTCATATGGTTCAGTAAATGATTCTTTTCTTAGGTCACATCACACCTGTGAGTATTCATGGCTTACTTATGGCTCAACACATATTAATCACTTTTATCCAGTTCCTAACATGGCAGCATTTTTCTTTGGGATAACATTGCACATTTATGGGTGAGAATAAGAAATAAAATTGAAAACTGTGCATTGAAACCTCTTTGACATAAATTGATTTCAGTTATAGAAAGCATCAAATATTGAGGAAAACATCTTATATGGCAAAATCCAAGATGATTTTTTTCTCGTTACATCACAAATTTGGATACAAGTTATTTTAATAAGCAAAATAGAAATTATTGGAAAATACTAACAGTTAATATTGGCTGTTATTTAATTGATCTTGCAAAATTTAAATGTTAAGTATAACATCATTAGACTCAAATAGTATTTTTCTTAAGTATCATTACTTTTTTCCATTTCCATTAGATAAAATTAAAAACATATGCTAGTAATTTGATTAAGCTAGCAAATGGTGAAAACAGAACTCAAGACCAGTACATCTTATTACAGATACCCTACACTCAAATTTTCTCTCAGACAAGAAGAGGCAAATTGCCTGCCAATTGCCTTCAACCAGAGGCAGGTTGAAGGAGAGGGAAGGAATCCAGGAATATTGGTGGTGGGAAATCTGTACTAGTGGAGGGATGAGTACTGGAACACTGAATTACTGAAACCTAATCATGAACAACTTTTAACTGTATATCTCAGTACTATAATAAAATATAAATAAATAAGACAGAAAAGATAAAAATGATTGTCATTATATTTTTTTCTCTCAGATAGGGAATAAAATGCTTAGAAATTAGTAGAAATTAGTTTAATACCCATATCTATCACATTCAAGTCACAATTGCAGAAAAATTGCTGCGAGATTCCATAGACCTCAAAGAGTTACTTAGGGATTAAATTGCAGGCCTTTTGAAGATTTGAGAGGAAAAATCCAGGCATTAGCACTATTTTTATTCCATTTTTAATTGAATCACATGAGATGCACAGTTACAAAACTGGTTATGATCAGATTTCAATCACACAATGTTCCAACAACAATCCCTTCATCAATGCCATATATCACCATCAATGTCTCCAGTTTCCTTCTTGCTACGCCCTCCCCAGACTGCCTCTGTGGCAGGCACTTTCTCTCGCTTTCTTTTTTTCTCTCTCTTTGTCTGTCTCTCCTTTTGCACATTGTTGTTTATAATACCGACACTGTAGAAGTTCCATGTATATCCCTTTACCTACTATCAATACTAAGTTCCAATCTGGCATTACAATTCCAACTACTATTGTCAAACAATTGTATATATAGTTGCCTTTGAGAATGTATTCTTTTCAACACAGATGAAAGTTTAGAAATTTTCCAATCTTCCATTCCTCCTTAAAATATCTTGCTATAATAAGGGACAGACGGCATAAACAATGGCTATAAGAAAGATTACATGGAGATGTTTTCTTTTATATTTAAGTATAAAGCATAAGTATGCTTTATACTCAAGCCCATGGATAAATAAATGATCTCAGAAGTAAGAGCAACCAAGTAGAACTGAAAGAGATATAAGATCCAGAACACTCTTCCTTTGGTCAGTTATCCCAAACTTATTGGATAAATTATCCAATATTATCCCATTCTGTGAAGCTATTCAGTCTTGTTACATTCTTATGCACACTAAAAGCACTCACATTTTTAATATTAAAATTCAGCTCTTAAGTGTTTGAATATCATGCACCATTACATAGACTCAGCTGTAAACCTCTGATTCCATATTAATTAAAATGATCCTTATTGAAAAAGAGAGACTAACTTTTGCAGTGCAAAATTAAGACATAGGTAAGAGATCATTGTCAGTCAAGTTGATACAAGAAGAGTGCTAATAAAATTCTCAAAACTAATTGAATTGTAAAATACCAAATCATTCATCTTAATTACTTAAATACAATAATCAGATGCAACATTTTATCCCCTTTCCATGCTGCCTAGCTTGGTGATGCCAAGTTGAGGTTTCATTAAGAATAATTATCATTCATCATCATTTAACTTGGAAAATCCAGCTTCTGAGGAAAACGAGATTAAACTAGAACAAGTGAAATTTTCCAGGGAAGAGAGATAAATAGCCTTTGCAGTCACTCCTACTTTTTAAATATGAATAGTGAGCTACAATTTTCATTTTTAAAAACAAGTTTTCTCTAAGAAAAAGTATAGCACTTACCAAGCAGACATGTACTTAACACAGCTGACTGACTATAAGATAGAAAACTTACTTGGAAAATCTCAAATTGCAGAATCACTTAAAATTCTGCATATGAAATTTTCAAGTATAAGTTTTCTTTGGATTTTCCCTCAGCTGCTTAAAGCTTAAATAAACATCTAAAGAAAACACAAAATACTGCTGTTCTCACATCTGAAGCTTTGCTTGCTCCAGAACCTGACAGATGACAGAATGAATGGTTTCTATAGGGTTGGATTCAACACCCACTTTTCACTTCCTTTTCTCTGAAATGTGTCACATTGTTGATGCCATTATGTATTCTTCTTGGCAATAAGATCAAAAACAACATTATTCACCTCCCACTCTTCCCTACCACCCCTTCATTTGGCATTGGGGCATTCTATTAGCCTCTTATGTCTTAGGTAAAACTATCTCAGCATTTTTCCATAATTGTCTGTATTTTCATGTTGTGTGTTTCTCTCATTAGCAAATGCTAATGAGTATTAACCTCCATTTAGATGAGATCTAAATAAATCTCTTGCTGCAGTAAATTCCTCTGAAGTTCACATCTCTGCAAATATATCATATTGCATTATAATCAAATGTGTTATAAACGATTTAACCTTCTGACTACTTAGAATTATTGCAAATATACATTTTCTTTGTTGCTTCTGCTATTTATTTTATATGCATTAAAAAACTTAACATTAATGAAGTCACATGTCAATATTGTGTCATCTTATTTATTTGGAAACTAATTTTTTTTAGGTCACACCTGGCAGCGCTCATGAGTTACTACTGGCTCTTTGCTCAGGAATTACATCTGGCAGTGCTCAGGGGACCATATGGGATGATCGAACCCAGGTCAGCCATGTGCAAGGCAAATGCCCTACCCACTGGACTATCACTCTGGCCCCTGGAAACTAAATATTTGACAAAGTGATGATAACATTTGAATGATTATGTAACTAAAAATTTAATGTTCAACGTAAAAAAATACACATTCAGGGGCTGGAGCAATAGCCCAGCGGGTAGGGTGTTTGCCTTGCACGGGGCAGGCCTATGCCGGCCTGGGTTCAATCCCGGCATCCCATACGGTCCCCTGAGCATCTCCAGGAGTAATTCCTGAGTGCAGTGCAAGGAGTAACCCCTGAGCATCGCGGTGTGACCCAAAAAGCAAAAAAAAAAAGCACATTAAGATTAATATATAAATGTTTATTTGCATAATGTACTGTTTAGTATTAAATGTTTAATCCCTAATACTCTTTTATAGCTATTTTAAATTAACATTAATTCATTTGATCACTTGCCATCCCGTTATTCATCGATTTGCTCGGCGGGCGCCAGTAATATTACCGTTTGGCCCTATCACATGCCATTGTAGTCCAATGGCATCTGGTTTCTTCAGGAATATTAATTAGATATCAAAATATAGATTGCATTTTTAAAATACTGTGACATTTTACAAACTAGTTAAGATTTTAAGAAGCTGATAATTTACAATAAGGTACTAATTACTGTAAACAAAAAATAATGTGTCATTATGTGGTTTCAAGTTTCATTATTATTTTGATAAAACATGCTAGCAACAGAGATTAAACAATATTATTAAAAGCATTTAAAACTGGTAAAATATAGCCAATAGATATAAAAACAGACATTTAATTTAATACTATTACAAGGATAAAAATCAAGAGGCTGTAACAATAGCACAGTGGGTAGGGCATTTGCCTTACATGCGGCAAATGCAGTTTTGATACCCAGCATCCGATATGGTCCCCAGTCACCACCAGGATTAATTCCTGAGTGCAGAGCCAGGAATAACCCCTGAGCATTGCTGGGTGTGACCCAAAAACAAAACAGAAATAAAAGGATACAAATCAATGGGCACACTAAGAAAAATCAATGACTACTAATATTAAGAACACATACAGAACTTTATATATCCTAAAGATCAAGCACATTTTAAGGAAAAGTAATCACATCATATTAATTTCAAATAACCAATATTTTAAAAAATATTAAATACATTTGGTTGATGAAACAAGTTTGTGGAAATTGAATATATTTTACTTAATTTGACTATATATAAAAATGGATTGTTGTTAGTGCTCAACATGTTGATGAATTCCTCAGCTGATGTACTGTGATTCTGTTTTCTCCTCTGCATGTGTTTGAAACTGCAACAGTTTTGTTACATTCAATGCCAAATTATTAGACTTTCTCATTGATAAATATCCTAGCCAAACCTTCACAGCTAGAAATATATTAATTTTTCTCGTTTGGTTTGGGTTTGGGGGCCACACTGAATTGTATTTAGGATGTTACTCCTGGCTCTGCCCTAACAGGTCACTCTTGGCAGTATCCAGGTGACATTTCATGGTGTGGGTAATTAAGCCCATGAAGATTGAGTACAAGGAAAGTGTCTTAATCTCTATCCTACCTAACCTGGTCCCTTTATCTTTTTTTTAAGTTAATGTAGTGGATAAAATCATTAAAAGTTTTATGGTTTTGATCTGGTAGTCCTTGAATATGCCAACTATGAGTTAATTTAGACACACCAATTCTGAATTGACAGCATCAGAGCCTGTGCCTCTCAAAATCTGTTCATGCTTTGACTTTATGGGATTATTAGATATGCAAGGATAAATACTAATGATTCTAGAGTAAGAAGTGATATATGGCACAAAATGCTTCAGAATAACATTCCATTACTATGAAAGAAAAGTGTACTTTAATTTCTCTACATATGCAATAATATACCTAAAGATTCAATCTGAATCTATAGCTTTGAAAATCTATAAAAGAAGAAGCAAAAATCAGTGATGTCTGCCATGTAGGCAATAGAGATTGTACTCGAATTAACATATAGACTATTTTATGTAGATATTAAGCTTAAAATGACCTTGCATTATTGAAACCTAATAGTGTGTTTCAAAGCAAATCTTTAAGAGATAATGTAAAGAAATGAGTCTGGTTGAGAGGGTTTATATAGCTGGAGAAATTGGTACAGCAAACTTTTAATGAGATTTAGAAATGCATTATGAAATGATGTGGCCTGATAAAGATTTATTCTGTTCATCAGTGAGGTATGAATTAGTATAAATAAAAAATTTACCAAATTCCCTGAAATTCAACTTGAATAGATACATGTATCAGGTTATCATAGACTTTTCTTTGTATTGTTATCTCAGTTCTGTAAGGACAAATATGTTTTTATTTTTTATAAATAATGATTTTACTTTCCTCTGATGTTGGCTGATCAAACCAATCAGAAATACGTTGAGTATTTCACACTGTTCTGGCCATAGTTTAATTGACCAACAAGAGTCTAAATAAAAATAGCCAGGAATGTTGAAGTTCTGAAAGCATATCTTAAGAGGAACATAGTAAAATATGAATGTGTTATTCTTGAAGAAAAACACATCTAGGAAACAATATTTTAAGGGATGTTATAAAAAAGAGAGAATTGAGTTCTTAGTTGATACTCCAGAAAACATAACCAGACTACTGGTTGGAATACAGGAGTATGTCAAGGGACTTACTAATAATAGGAAATTTCCACTAACAAATTATCAAATTGCATAGGACTGACTGACTTTTACCAACTCTGAAAAGATCCAAGTTGAAAACTCAATGTATTAAAGATGTTGCAAAGTACACTTCAGTACTGAATGAAATGAGGACTTGGCTGAACTTTATCTATAATCTGTGATGATCTGAACCTTTCTGTTTGGGAATAGCATACATCTCCAAATATATTTGGTGGTACTTTCAAATCTTCACTACATGAATGTTTCTAAAAATTGGTCAAATATCAAAATAAGGACCCTGTAAAAAAAGACAAGTACATACTTTCCTCCAATCCTCTGAAGAGCTCTGCTGGTGAAGTATAACTTGGAATTCTGTATTTTTTAAAAGCAATGGGGAATTGTGTTCCATTCATATTTCTATTCAAATTACAAAGTTTCTAAGTTCAAAATAAATAATTACACCCCATTTATTGCTCCATTATATCTTCAAAGTCTAATTTTAAGCGATTGGAAATGCATACTTTGAATTCAACAGCCTACTTTATATAGGAGATTTGTTAGTAAAAGAACAGAAAGGATGATTGTTAATAATAATAATAATAATAATATAAAACTGAAGGTTACTTATTAGACTGTTTCTGTGTCTAGTGTTTCATATGCACTAATTTCATTGGAACACATCCTTGAGATCAATCTTTGTTACTCTACTAAAGGAAGTTGTGCTGAAACACTTTGTCCTCTGAAATTATAAACTAGCAAACAGTTATTTGAGAACTCATAGATAAAAATAAAACAGTTGATTTTTATGTGAAGAACTTAAGTCAGACAATAAGAAGTAGCTTCAATTTTTAACTCAGGTGAAAATTTTCACATATTTTCGAATATAAAGTTCAATTTATTTTTCTTAACTTTATAGAATCCAAAGACAGAATCCAGAACCTACTTCTCAGTTCCTACCTTATGTTAACTCCTTTACATTAGCATCTGGGATTTTTTTTTGGCACCATCAAAATTAAGCTCTGTTTAGATAATGTCTAGACATTTATATGATTTTCACTTTATAGTTAATCCAGAATTTTATTTTTTTAATTTTTTATTATACCACTGTGAGATATACAATTGCAAGGATGTTCATAATTGGGTCTCTGTCATAATGTTTCAGCACCCAGCCCTCCATCAGTGCCCCATTCTCACCACCAATGTCCCCACACTCCCTCCCACCCAACCCCAGCCTGCCTGTATAGCAGGCACCTTTTCTTTCTCTCTCCTTCTCTCTCTCTATCTCTCTGTTCTCTCTGTGTCTCTCTGTATTTCTCTCTCTCTTCTCTTATACTTTGTGGCTTGCCCTACAGGTATTAACGTTTTATGGTGTAAGTCTCTTTGTGTATATTCAATAGTGAGTTCTAGTGTGACATTATAATTCCCCATTCCTCATCAAGCTCCCCAGATTGTTTCAACTACAATGATCATTACAGTGTATAAATGTGAAAGATTCAGGGAAGGTCCTACCTGATCCTAACCTTCATTGTAGCTGTGTGCTGGCGCAACTCTGGGTCTGGTGGGTGTGACTATAGGCTCGCAATCTCCACAGCAGCAAAGCCGAACAAGAGAGCAGATTTTTCTTTCACTTGGTGAGACAACCCATATTTTATTTGATATAATTGTTTTTGATGCTAGTAAGCCTCTTGGACCAAAGATATGTTCCTGCATTCTATGCCAGGTAGGCTTTTATAAACAGTAGGTATTATAATATGAATTCAAGTGTCATTTAAATTAAGCTCAGAAAATACAACTTCTTGAGGCTCACAGAGTAGATTGAAGAATTTAGTATCCAACTCAGGTCTTTTATATAAAAACCCAGAAACTTTTGGATTCAGGAAGAAAATAGAGTGGACAAAGCTATTGCCTTGCAGGCAGCTGACACATGTTCCATCTTGGATCTAGTTTTCAAGCCTTGTCATGAGTTATCGCCTGTGCAGAGCCAGAAGTAAACCCTGAGCACAGTCAAGTATATTCCAAATGCGGAGCCCAGCCCTTTTTCTCCCCCCAAAGCTATCCACTCAACTAAGAGAATGTTGAAGGAAACTTAGGCATGCCATGTGGCTTTTTGGGATACACGAAACCTACCTGTGACTTCAACAATGATAATTTCAGGAAGGATCTGAACTCCAAATAGTAATTATCCTCTCTGTGACAAATAAGAAGCAAAAACCAATACATTTAAATTTTATAGTTACAAAGCTACAGTTCTCTAAAATAAGCAAATTCAGGAAAAAAGTCATTATTATCTGCTTTTTACCTCCATCCCCCAAATCAAAGATTATGGCTTTTTGTATAAACTAAGACTTTAAAACCCTGAGTTATTATCACTCAAATATGAGTCAGCAAAGTTCTGACATTATGAAGCGTGGTAAACAAGCAATAGTTATAAAAATTTAAAACTGTGGGTCATAGTGACAGGGTAGGGTGCTTGTGCTGCATGAAGACAATATGGATATTTGATCTCTGACACTACATGTGTTTGTGGTTCCCAGATCCTTCCTGGAGTGATCACTGAACACAGGTACAAGAGTAAGTCCAAGGTTCTGCAAGGTATAGTCCCAAGCAAAGCAAAATTGAAAAAATATTTGCTAATTTGGCCACTTATCTCATCAATTTTCTCTATTCTCAATAAAACCTTTTCACTGCCTAACAGTGGAATTCTTTGCATCTTGATATTTTGGATGATGCACCTAATAAAGTTCAATGAAAAATAATCAAAATTAATCAAAAGCATACAGAAATGCATGATTTCATGAAATTTATGGAAGCCTTTTCATATAACAGATTAAAGTAAGGAGAAAATATCTGAAAGATTTAACATCTTTGAACATCTTAAGAAAAAAATATGGAATGAAATCTTCAAACAACAATAATTTAAATATCAAAGGAATAAGAAAATCCTGAAAAAATCAGTTCTTATGAGTTTTGCAAAACTTCATATTTTTCTGTGAAACCATTAACTAGATTTATATAATCATATGAACACATTCAAGTTATCAACATATAATCTATGTTTATTCATGCTGACTAAATGCATATATGCAAATACAAAAAACCCAATTTTAAGATTGTTTCATTGTTTTTTGTTTCCAAAATAAAATTTCAGCTACAACTTTTTACTTCTAAGAAATTGTGGACCCCATTTAATGTATATTCATTTTAAATGTCTGTCAGCATACAAGGGTTTCTACACAGTAGAACTTTCTGCAATTCCCATTATGATTTACATGTGTGTTTGGAAATAGTGTCATATCTCTTGTGGAGTGAATGTCTTTGTTTTATTTTTGAATTCTTCCAATGCCCTCTTCCTTCGTCTTGTCCACATATATCAGCTCTCCATTTTAACATTCTCTCAGCTAGATTCTGTAGCCCCCTCAACTCAAAATATGTTCTTCAGACTACTTCCTCTATAAACTTTCAAATAAATCTGGATGCAGAATCTCAAACCCTCCTTTCAATATTAAAGTGAAATAATATATACAGAGATGTATAGTTGACAAGGGACTTGTCTTGCATACAGTTGATCACCTCCAGGAGTGATACCTGAGAACAGATCCAGGAATTAGTCCTGAGCACAGAAACATTCCCCACAACCCAGAATAAAATAAAATTTAAATGTTAGCAAGATTTCCCAGTGATTCATATGCACTATTTAAGGAGCCCTGTTCCAGACATTTCCCAAGCACTTTTTTCTATAGTATTACATTGTGTGAAATCTCAGTCGCTTGCTCTTTCTTTCTTCCTTTCACATGAATCACTTCACTTGTATCACTTGTCTTCCCGTTGTTCATCAGTTTGCTCGAGTGGGCACAGTAACATCTCCATACTTCCTGTCACATGTTAGTGTAGCCCAAGGGCATCTGCTTGCACCAGGAACATGAAGAGCCTCAAACCATTTGTTCAGGTCATGATAATGAGGTCTATAATTGTAACTGGTTTTTGGCATATCAAATACAACACGGGAAGCTTGCCAGGCTCTGCCTTGTGGGTGGTAATAGTGCATCTGCTTTATATAAAAGGTTTGTCTGTTTCTTAGTCTTCCTCTTTCACCTGATTCACAACAGAACCAAACTAGCCTCCTACATAGACTTTCAATATTTTCTTCATCATTTCTCTTCCTTGTATTTAGTGCATCTTTTGATTCTTCTTTCTCTAAATGATGAAAAATATCTCTTCTCAATATATCACCTGTGAACAACTAATTAGATTAGAATCCAATCCCCTGAAAGAGTCCCATGTGCCTTCTGGTTCCCCAACTCCATCCCCTCCCTATATCAGGCACTCTTCCCTGGTTCGACTTCAAGCTGCTTCAATTCTCTAAATAAATACATCTCTTCATGCCTCAGTGGTACAGTGTAACAAACTGTCCCCAGAGAAAAATGGCCTTTCATGTATCTGGTACACTAGAACATTTTACTGAGTGATCCTGAGATATTGACCAAGACTAAATTGCATTATTCGTTGATTTCTGGCAATGAGCATCTAACATATAGAAGATAATCAACAAATTCCTATTGATTTCATAAATGATTCACCAAGATACAACCCTTGCTTCTTAAATAATTTCAGATATAAATTTTACATAAAATATTTACACAAAATATTTATGTATCTTGGAAGATATTAAGATATATATTATTAAAATGGAAACTAAGGGACTTAAAACTTTGTATAGTGAGTTAGACTCCTTTTTTGCATGTGGTTGACCTGGGTTCAGTTTCCAGAACCACATATGGTACCCCAAGTTCCACCATATTCTACTCCTGAAAGAATAGCTAGAAGTAAGCCTTAAAAACAGCAAAGTGTGTCCCATACACACTCCTTGACGCCAAATAGTAAATTAGAAATTAAGTTACATTTTTTGCTATTGAAACATTTATTAATTATTCATGAAAGACAGTGATATTGATGGGGTCAGAATGAATAAAATAGCATTATTATTGAACAGTAGTAATAAGCAGTTCCCAGTTTTATATTTGGTACCTTCTTAAAAACTTTCTGAACTGCAATTAGAGGTAAATTATAACCCAGCATATAGGTTTAAAACTAAAAGGAGACTTCTTTTTTAAGTATTATTGAATGGGGACACTACTCAAGCATAAACTTCCAAATATGAAGTGCAAAATACTTGAATAATTCAGGCTTAACCATCGGTCATCTGGCAAGACAATATTGAAAACAAGATCATACATGAGAATGATCTTAGAAGTATTTACAAACAATTCTAAAATCCTACCAATTATTAATCTTGATTGAGTCTTTCTAGATAGTTTTCACTGGAAAGCTATCTAGAAAGACTCAATCAAGATTAATAAAAGGGGGACCAAGCAATAACACAGCGGGTAGGGTGTTTACCTTGATGACTCAGGCATACATATATGGTCCCCCAAGCACTGCTAGGATTAATTCCCTGAGTGCAGATCCAGGAGTAACCCCTGAGCATGCAGGTGTGACCCAAAAAGCAAAAAACAAACAAACAAGAAGATTAATAAAAGGGAGGAAGGGGAATGGGAATAAGAAAATGAGAGGGAAAGACAGAGACAAAGAGAGAAGCCATTACAAAATAATCTCTTTTCAATAATAGCTAATATTTCAACAATCCTGATATTATAATGAGTATTATATCACCATGAGATACAATATACAATTACAGAGCTGCTCATGATTGGGATTCAGTCACACAGTGTTCCAGAACCAACCCTTCTACCAGTGCACTATTCCCAACACAAATGTCTCCAGAATTTAAATTTTAAACAGATCACGTATACTTTAGATTATATATAACATTAGAATAAAATGACTCCATGATGTAGCCAGGCAAATTTGAATACTATTTTCTTGTAAAAGCAAGTTTTTCAAGATCTCTGATATTTCTATTGGTTCCATTGGTTACCCTTCCTTCACAAGAAAAAGTCTAGTTTCACAGTAATGCTCATTTCTTTTACTCAGACATTTTACACTCTGTAGCTCTATATTATGGCTTATGTAAATATTATTACTTTTATTTAATTAATCAAAAGAAAGCAAAGGTAAGGTGTTAGGAAAGTGGCATGATATGTTTCTATAAAGGAAAAACTGAAATGGATGCATTTCTACCATATAATACATAGTTTCTTCTGACTAAAAAATGTCTCTTAGTGCCGATTACATTTTATACTGTTATTTTCTTGAATCAATCAGAAATTAAAAGAGCAAAAACCTTCATTTATATTTATTTTTGCTTTGTCTTGGGTCACACGCCATGTTCTCAGACTTATTTCCAGATCAGTCATTCTTGGCGGGGTCAGGGTTCATATGGGAGCAAGGAAACGAACTCTGGCAAGCACCTGAACACTGTACTAGATCTCCAGCCCCATAATAAAACTCCAAATTTTTTAAACTAGCACAAGCCAACACACTTTTCAATGAAATTTTATGAAGATTTTGCCATATGATACTTATCTCCCCTTCTTTACTCCAATTAATATATGGAGTACTGAAATTATTTTGGCCAAAAGTAGGTAATTATTTCTATTTTTCTATATTCCTAGACTGATAAAGTACTAAAAGAACACACTGTATCATAATAATCTTGCAAGTTCCAGTATAGCTCAGTTCCTTACTCAAAGAATACAATGAATAAATATTTAATGCTTTTAAAGGGCAATGAGAGAGTAATAGCACACTCCTTATGCTTTTCTGACAACAAAAAGTAATGCGTCAGTAAACTGGAAACTCTAGTGAAAATATATAGAGAAAATACTAAGCAGAAAATGTCATACTTAACAGAGATAATTTTAGTCAAAATCTAACCCCCCCCCCACTTTTTTTTTGTTGGGGCACAACCAGCTGTGTTCAAGGATTGACCCTGACTCTACACTCAGAAATCACTCCTTGCAGGTCCTGGGAAGCATTTGTGGGGCTGGGGATTGAACCTGGGCATTCCACTTGCAAACAAGAGCTCTGTCCACTATGCTATCACTCAGGCCCTAAAATTTCTCCATTTTTATATTCATTCCAGGTGTCTACTTTATGTAACTTAACCCTTTTGGGGTGAATTTTTATAAATTCAATGTATTTGTGCAAGCCTAGCTTAAATTAATCAAAACCAAAAGAAAGAAAAAGAAATGAGGTAATATATTTCAACAACTGTCTCTAATGTTTGTGAATCAGATGATGGGACTTAATTAGTTTTCTGATCTCCTTTCAGAAAACTTCACAATTCTATGATACATTAATGATAAAAATTTCCTGAATTCATTCAAACTCCGTATCTTTAGGTATTTATGTCTAACTATATATTCTCCCAAGAGCTTTTAAATCACAAAACAGCCTTGACTATTGAGGGACAGTGCTAATAAATGATATATCTAGTGCTGCTACATGAAAATTAACTTTACCTATCCCCTACTGTTTACATGAATTTATTTAAAGTAGGCCACAAATTAATTCTTTCATAGTTTGATATTTGGATAATGTACTTCTCAAGACTTTTTTAGATTCCAACTAAACAAACATTTCTAATTTTATGAGAAGCATAGCTTTTGCAAAGCAGCTCATAATAACTTTTTAGAAAATTGCACATTTGAACATCCAATTTTACTTTTTCATGCTACAGCTTAACGTCTTCTTTCTCATCACCAGGCAATTTCCCAAACTCAAAGATTTCTCTTCCTAAACAATTTTCCTAGAAAAGCTTTTGGCAATAATTTAACACTTCAGTCTACCCTAGTGAGTTAGGTGAATTAGAAAAATCTGAAAATAGACTTCAATGAAAATGAATCCAAGACCAACATTAACCTGAAAGTCAGTGTCTCCTTGGTGAAGACCTTGCTATGACATATTCACAGATAAACTCAGAGAAGTCATGTTACGTTTCCTACTTGCCATCAGCTTGAAGCACTCATCTACTGAGAGCTTAAAAATGACTAAACTTTTAATGCTTACTACAAATAATTCCAACTATTTGAAAGATCGAAGATTTTAAATGAATATTTTTATAGTATTGCTAATTTGGATGTGCATTTGCATGTATGTGTGCAAACAGTAAGCTCACTCTTCGAGTCTAACTGGGGATTCAAACGCTGGCACTGACAATTGTGCCAATATGTTCTCACCTCTCAGTGCCCAGTTCTTCAGCTAAAACCCAGTTATTCTTACTCAAATAATCTATTAGTGCTTATATGATCATAAGACAAACTCAAACAAGTATTTCTTAGTACAGTGTTTCTCAAGTAGTCTTAATTAAAGTCTTCCTCAAGCTTGACCTATGAAAGAAGTTTGTATTCTACTTATAGTGGGATGTATTAGTAGTAACTCTCTATTAAGCAGCCATGTTAGAAAGATGGGTATTTCTGGGACTGCAATACTAGCACAGCAGGTAAGTTGCTTGCCTTGCATGACACAACAGGTTTAATCCTGGAACCTCATATGGCCCTCTGAGCAATTTCAGTAGTGATCCCTTAGCACAGAATGAGGACTAAGTCCTGAGTACCTCTGAGAGTGCCCCCAACCAAAAAAGAAAGATGAACATTTGATATTTGGCACATTAAACATTTAAGCATGCTTGCAGTACATGTAACTGGCCCCAGTTAGATACCCAGGACCACATACAACCCCTTAAACACCTCCAGGAGTGACCCCTGCAGAGCCCAGAGTCAACAGCAGCCCCTCTTCAGTACTAAGTATGTCAAAATTCTCCAAAAACTAAAATTATTAAAAATAAAATTTAGGGTGTTGGAACACTGTATGACTGAAGCCCAATAATAAATATCTTTGTATTGTATAACTCACGGTGGTATAATAAAATAAAATTTAAAAAAATAAAATAAAAATTAAAACTTGTGGGACTGGAGTGAGCACAGCAGGTAGGACTTTTGCCTTGCATGAGGCCAACCTGGATTTGATCCCCTGCATCCCATATAGTCCCCAGTACCACCAGGAGCAATTCCTAGGTGCAGAGACAGGAGTAACCCCTAAGCATTGCTCGGTGTGACCCAAAAACCCAAATTAAAAATTAAAGCTTATAAGGACAGGGAAAACATAATAGGCTTTAAAGCAGTTGCTCGTTATGCAACCCTCCCTTCTCTTTGATTCAGCAATATCACATGGCTCCCTGAGTATTCAGGCATAAGTTGTCCACTGGTTATGCCCTGTCTCATGCCTTCCAAATACAACAGCCTCTTAAATTGGGCCCCTTCTAGGTAACTCGTTCCTAAATTTGATGAATTCACTTCCTTATCACTCACAATTTCTTAAGATCTAATCTTCCCTTTATTAGTGCAGGAATTATGTTGATTAATGAATCTCTATTTACATATCATGTGTTTATTTGCAACAATTTAATAAAGCACTGAAAATTTCATCTGAATACTTAGCTAACAGATTAAATTCTCTTTTATATCCAATTTACACATTGTACCCTTGAGGCTGTGGGAGACTACACAGCTACAGCTTTAGTGGTTGCAGAGCAGAGAGCTAGAAGTTGACTAAGTATAGGACTATGTTGTAGAAGGGGCTGCAATATTTATATTGCTCAGTTGAAAAACCTCAGCCAGCAAGGCCGTGACTAACCTGAGGCGACATCTAAAGACTTTTCCTTTACTAAGGGTTCCTCCTTCACATCATACATTGTTTCCTCTAACATAATCCTAGATTTCTATTTTCCTATATCTTCGATTTTACATAGAAAGTTGGAGGGGCGATTGTTTGTCCTTAATATATTCTATCCCTAACTCAAATTCTTTATTTTGTTCCTTTGAAGTAACAGCAACAGCTGCCAACAGAGCATCCCCGGGCTTATAGTGTATCAGTTGGCTTCACAGATGAAAGCAAAGATGAGAAGAAAGAAATCCCTCCTCTAAAGAACTTCGCTAATGTTTTTCACTTTAAATTCATTCTTTCATGAGGAAACATGTACATTTATAATAATTCCAAAATCCTTAAGGCAGGTATGGCAAAGCACTGAATTCTAGAAGTTTCAGGTTTATTGGGAAGAGCCAAATGAAGTGAATAGATACACATATCTTTATCTTCCATACTTTATTAAAAAAAAAAAACTCATCCTTTTCCTACCATACATTCTCTTTTCCCTTCTCTTTATGATTAGATACAAACATCATTAGCTGAAGGCAAAAGCAGAAGAAAATTGCTCCTGTGTTTATTGAGGTTTATGGCAACTTGGGTCTCTCAAAAGAAGATAGGGCAAGAGTTGGGAGGCGCTTAATTTAAATCACAAATGCTTGTGTTCTAACTTTGAAGTTAGGAAAGAAAAATGTTTTTTTTAATTATAAGAAGAATGTTTTTTTTAATTATGTTTCAGTATTTTAAAGTATCATTTAACTTACTTGTGTATTTATACATGCATCATTCACGCATACAACAAGAAAATAGCAATATATTTAATTCTGCACAATATTATATATAGGAATAAAAACAGGCAAAATGCAATGCATTTATTATTTACAAAATAAAAATGGATGCACCTTGATAGTATTATGATAAAGATAAGACAAGTAAAAACAAACATGCACAATTTCAATTATGTATGGAATATTGCAGGGTACCCACCCAGGGATGCTAGATGTCGGGGGCGCCCGCAGGGGTCTCCAACAGTGTCGGGAAGTGAGTTCCCTTCTACCTCCAAAGCCGGCGGAGAATGGATGAAGACTCAGGAATCTGGTGCAGTTTTAAAATGCTTTACTTATCACAGGTTCAGGCATACAAATTAGCAATAGAAAAAACCCTGTGCTTAGGATTCCAGGCTGGAACCCCAGTCACATGTAGGCCAAGATGGCGGCTACCACATGTTAAGGCCCTGTAAAGAGGAGACAAAGACAAGATTCCCAAGAAGAGTGCAAGCCCCAAAAGAGAGCCCAAAAAGAGAGAGCGAGGGAGGAAGCAGGCTGGTTTTACACCCCTGCAACTCAGACCTCCCACTATTATGGGAAGCAGGAAGGGTCAAATGCCCTTAGGTAATTTCTCCCAGCACCTCACCTAGGCCCTATTATATGCCAATGTTTTGAGCCAAGATCTGCCTGGAAATGCCTTTATAGGGTAGAGAAGGGGGTTTCTGAGATGGCATGTCTCTGTACCAAAGACTATACTAATACCAGTTAAATATTTCTCCAAGCCTTCACAAGAGTCTCGTCTACTTCATTGTAGTTTTGTATTTTAGTTGCCTTTGAGTTATCAGGGAGCCATGCTTGCTTGCTTGGAGGAAAACAGCATTTCTCTCTGGTCTAATTACTTAGAGATCCAATGTGGCTGGCAAATATGCTGGTAAGATCTAGCTAGTCCCACGATGATTGTGGTAGTATGAGAGAATATTTATACCAGCCAGTATAGAATACACGGTCAGATAAACTGCCACATTTAGACTACCCCTCTATCTACAAAGTGACCTGCAGGAGGCAATCCAGGGCAGATGCAGAGGCTTTTGGGATTTTAGGTGTCCTGCAACAGAATATAAAGAAACAAAGGGAAGAAACAAAATTGAAAAACTCTGGAACAGATTGGTGCTTAGCAGATAGGAAGGGAGGTTAGGCGTGTGCTAAGGAGATAAAAGAGGTCAATTATAAGAAGAAAAGTATTAAGGTGGTCCTGATATAGAGTATACTGTGTAGAACAAGCATATGTGACACAAGTGAAGTGACATTTATATATATATGATTTTATATATATAATATATATACATATATTATATATAATTATATACATATATATTACATATATCCTGAATCAGCCAGATGCCATTGGGCTACATTGGCACGTGATAGGATCCAATGGAAATGTTACTGGTGCCCGCTCGAGCAAATCGATGAATAACGGGATTCAAGTGATCAAGTGATATTACATATATAATATATATATATGGATAAAGGCTCTTTATCCACTCATCTTTTCCTAGGTAATTGTGTTATTTCCAGATATTTTTTTTAGTGTGATAAAATGAAGTTTGTGGTACAAGGAGATTGAGCTTTTTAATATCTTTTTAAGATTTAGTGGGTGGTGAAGGAGTGTTTGGGGCCTCATCCACATTGCTCAGCCTGACTCTTGGTGCTCTGTGCTCAGGGTCCATCCTGGTGGTGCTCAGGAGAACATATAAGGTGCATGTGATTCAAACCAAGGACTGCTGCAGCAAGAAAACACCTTATCGCCTGCATTATATCTGTTTCAAGTTGATTTTTGAAAGACAAAGTAATATTGATGATATGGGCTCTGTGGTTAAAAAAATAATAAAAGTTAACTGAAATAATTTTAATGTACTTGAAGTGAAAGAAATATTATCTGTATCCCAGGGTAATAGAAAAAAGGAAGACTTGAGAGTCTAGTATTTACTCCAGTTTAAAGTTGATTTTTAGAATAAAGGGCACACATACTCCTAAAATACATAGGGCACACATATCTTCTTCAGTTGTATTAAAGATATCTTCTTTATCTTGCCTGTCAAAACCATTTATGAAAAATATATATCTTTATCTAAAAATTCCAGATGTAAATAATTCCAGGATTCTTGTACAAAAAAAAATAGTTTCTCTTTTTACAAAATAGATATTTTTCATTTAATTTCATTCATTCACATTCCCTAAATGTCTGTCTTTTCTGTAAATTTTAATTTTAAGTCACATACTTGCAAGACAATTGCTTCTTATTCATTAGCTCAGGACCTGATACTTAAATGTGGACAATTTTTAGAATTTGTAAAAGTAATCAAAGAATTAGCCACAAGTTCTGAATTCAATGCCCATATTTTCAAATCAGTGCTAATAAACAGGTAGTTGAATTTTAGGTTAAAGGGGATTTGAGGAAACAGGAAGTCTTATTAAACCTATAGAAAAACTAAAGCCAAGAAGTTTAAATCACTGAACTGTTATGTAACAAAACTGAAGAAAATTAAGACTATATGCTCAAATTCCCTGAATCCAAGTCCTGTGTTCTTTTTAATATCTTAAGTTCTCTTATGACAGACTTTGTTATTTGCCTGTCATTCTTAAGAAAAAAAACAGAGTTAAATGAATTTGCAGTGAACCTGATTCCCAAAGCCAAAACTAGGAAAATAGACAAGGTCTGTAGTAGAAACTTTTCTCCAAGGCATCCTTTCTCTATCCTCATGTAGATCACTTGACTTTATCACTTGACTTCCCATAGATCATCAATTACTCTAGCGGGCACCAGTAACATCTCAATATGTCCTGTCACATGCGAGATAACCCAAGGGCATCTGCTTGCTCCAGGAACATAAAGAGCCTCAAACCATTCCATCAGGTCATGGGAATGAGGTCTATAATTGTTACTGGTATTTGGCATGTCAAATACAACATGGGTAGTTTGCCAGGCTCTGCCATGTGGTGGGATAATCTTGTAGTCACCTCAAAACTCCAGCATTTATTGATGAACCACAAGGCCGCTTGAGGCCGCCTGAGCCAAGCTGTGATGAGCTCTTCTGCTGGGTGGAGCTCTGACGAGGGGAAGTACAAAATTGTTTTTTACAATTTTCTTTAAATCACAAAGGATGATAATAAGGGATAATCCTAAATTGAAGGCAGGGGGAAAAGAAGTAGCACTCTCTAAATCATAATAAAGTTGCTACTGTCCTTAAAACAAACTATTTAAAATCTTACTGGGGGGATGCAGGGATTGGACCATACCCAGAGAAGCTCAGAGCTTACTTCTGGTCCTGTACTCAGGATCAGTCCTGGTGGTGCTAAAGGACCATATGTGATGCCAGGAAACAAGACCAAGCAGGATTCATCCTTGGAATGTAAGAATGGTTCAAAATATGCAAGTCAATCAACATAATATATCAATAAGAAAAATAAAAACCATATGATCATATCAATAGATGCAGAGAAAGCATTGGACAAGATCCAACACCCGTTCATGATTAAAACCCTCCAGAAAATGAGAATTGAAGAAACCTTCCTCAGTATAGTCAAAGCCATCTACCAAAAGCCCACAGCGAGCATTATTCTCAATGGGAAAAACTGAAAACCTTTCCCTTAAGATCGGGGGACAAGAGGGGCCGGAGCGATAGCACAGCAGGAAGGGCGTTTGCCTTGCATGTGGCCGACCGGACTCAAGTCCCGGCATCCCATATGGTCCCCGAGCACTGCCAGGAGTAATTTCTGAACGAAGAGCCAGGAGTAATCCCCTGAGCATCGCCAGGTGTAACCCAAAAAGAAAAAAAAAAAAAGATTGGGGACAAGACAAGGCTGCCCACTGTCACCACTTCTATTCAGTGTAGTACTGGAAGTACTTGCCATAGCAATCAGGGAAGAAAGAACATTAAGGGCATCCAGATAGGAAAGGAAGAAGCCAAGCTGTCACTATTTGCAGATGACATGATATAAACCTAGAAAACCCTAAACTCTCTACCAAAAGCTCCTAGAAGTAAGATTCCTATAGTAGAGTGGCAGGGTACAAAAGTCAATGCTCTTCAATATGCAAATAACTAGATATTGAGCTCCCATTTGAATATACCCTGGAGACCCAAAAACACACAGCAGAAACACTATCTGCACTTCTATGTTCACGCAGCTCTATTCAAGATAGCCAGAATCTGGAAACAACCTAAATGCCCGGAAACTGAAGACTGGATAAAGAAACTGTGGTACTAGGGCCGGAGTGATAGTACAGCGGGTAGGGCATTTGCCTTGCACACAGCCGGCCCAGTTTCAGTCCCTGGCATCCCATATGGTCCCCAAGCACTACTAGGAGTGATTTCTGAGTGCAGAGCCAGGAGTAACCCCTGAGCAACACAGGGTGCAACCCATAAAAAAGAAAAAGAAAAAAAAAAACTAATCCACTTGAAGGCAAGACTGAAGACATAAATTCCTAAAAGAAAACCGAGAAAGAATGCTGCAGTCAGTAACTGCTAATCTTTAACTATTTTAAGAAGCAATGACACTAATTAGCTTGCAGTTTACTCTTAATACCTGATCAGCTTGAAAATTCTTTTGCACTTTGTTTTTATGCTCTGCCTAAAAGCATTCTATCCATGCCCAAAGAAGTGTGTAGATATTAAGTATAGCATTTGAAATGTGCACTTTGGCAGATCTCCATTTAAAGGCTTATTTTTTTTATGAAGGATGAGGAGCAGCTGATTCGACTCACTGAAATCCCAGAGGAAATGGACTCTTGATGGTAACTGATTCTAGTGGAGTAGGAAAAGCTCAAATTTCACCCCTCCCGGCCAACCTCTGCTCTGATAATTACCAACCAACCCCTTTCAAAAAATATTTCATTTGATGATCCAGCGGTGTGTCCAGTAAGGGTGGGAAGGGAAGGACACAGCACTTCCAGAAGGGAGGAGGGAAAAGAGGTTAAGTGAGCTTTGCTGGCTGATTAGAGCTGGGGAAGTTGATCTCTTTTGATGCTGTAAATGTGTGCCGCAGTCACGCCTGCCGCTGCCTGCCCAGCACCAGGATCTTAATCAGTCACTATGAAAACTCATTAGCTCCACAGCAATGAGTTCTCCACTGCTGAAGCTTGGCGCTATGCTTAGTACCATGGCAATGATTTCCAACTGGATGTCCCAAACGCTCCCATCTTTGGTAGGACTGAACACCACCAGGCTGAGGCTGTCGACACCAGATACCTTAGTAAGTCATTCCGGTGGGTTTGGCCATCTTGGGATGTAAATTCCTTAAACCAGTGTGCTTTTTTTTTTAAACTGCCAAAGACTGAGATTGTGCTTCTCTATTTACAGGTCTGCTTCAAAGATGCAATATTTATGTGATAACTTTAGTCATGGATATATTTTGATGAACCTCTTAAAGGCATACCGAGAAATAAAGAACCTGCCTGAGAAATTAGATAGGAAATGCTGGACTCATTTAAAGAATAGAAACCTTTAACTTAACTGTTATTGAAGTTTGAAAGGATTCATAAATGAACATAATTTATTTCTACTTGATTTCTGTCAAAAAATTCCCCCATAATTTTTTCTTACAGAGTATTCTCTGAAGTATACTCCAGCTAATCTGGTTTTACTAGAGTAGGTTATTCCTTAGAATTCAATTCCTGTATCTATTTGCAATGCGTTCTGTGAGAGAAAACATTTTAAAAATAGAAAAATGATAAAAAAAAATCTTCTAGTAATATAACTCTGCCAAAAAGACATTTTAAAAGAGAAAAAAAGAAGCAGAACGATATAATAAGACTTAATTGATAAAATCAGCTCTCTGTATTTTTTTTATTTTATAAGGATATATAAAGTTAGAAGTCTAACTCCTGCAGTCTTTCTTCACCCAATATTAATGGATTTTTAACCCTTATAGTCATTTAACAAAGTTTTTTTTCCAGTAATTTTAAATAAAGTTTTGTTAGCAGTTCTTTAAAACCTTTCCAATAAAAGGGGCTTATTTCTTTCAAATGATAATGTACAAATTTAAAAGAAAGGAATATATTGGAAATATATTTACTCTGCACTCAAATAAAAATACAGAAGCCATTCATATGTGAGGCTCTTTGCCTTGTTTTAAAGTATTGCAGTAGATGAGAAAAAGTAATTTATAAAAATAATCTTCAGTTTTCAAGACAGATTCACAGTTACTAATGATAATCTGTGTAACTAACTGAATGGATTCAGATAAAATTAATTACATGATTGTCAAATTCAGGGTACCAATACAGTTATAAGAGACAAATTTTAATGTGTTTTGGGGTTTTGACTGTCTTTGAGGTATTTCTGGTATCTCAAAACTTGTGTTATTTATAATATCCCATTAACCTGCATGTGGCAATAATACAAAAGAGATCTAGGTTATGATGAAAGTGTGATATGCCATTAAAAAAGCAATTACAAAAAATTATTTGCATCATATAATACTGGGACAAGTTTTCCCAGTATTCAAGTGCCTGATGGTTTACTACAACTTGATTATTGAATTAACTAACTCTTAGAGAATGAGTGAAAACTGAAAAATTCATGAATAAAATATATTTTGACATATTACCTTGGTTCTGTTACATTTTGTGTATAAAAGTATCAGTTTAATCATTTCCTATTGTTACTGATGAACAGACATATTTTCAAATGTTTTCATGAATTATTTAGATGTTTTGTTTATCTTGTAATTTTGAAGTTAATTTCTTTGTTTTACTTAAAATGTGCTGCTTGAAAAACACAAGGCACGCTATGGCTAATGAAACTTTCTTAAAAGTCCAAACTTTATTACAATGACTCTTCTTTGTAAAAACAAACAAATCCCAAGAAATTTCAGAATAATTTGCATTATTTTATCCAGTGCAAAGGAGAAAGCCAATTGCAGAAGATTTTCTTCTATTTTGAATAATCTGTAGCAGGGATTTGTGCTATGAAAGAATAATGTCTATGACATTTTCCTACCTCAATTATTCAAGATAATTGTTCATACCTTAGGATCCCCATGGTGAAAATGCATGAATCTGTATTGCCAAGACTAAAGTAATGCAATATTAATACTGGAAATAGTCTTAGAAGTTGTCCAGGCCAGTTTTTATCACACTATTTTTGGGTAGTGGTGCTTTTATTTTTTTTCAATTTAATCTTATGTAATATACATTCAGAAATATTTACTGAATCAAAGCTGAAGCGGAAATGTAATATGTAAAATGGTCATGGGTGAAAATAAAGGCTAAAGGAAGCTGTTCACTGACTGCCATTATATGCTACTTCACATAATAGGTTCCTTGTCTCATTGATGATTCCTCTGTAGAAATCTAATAGTCTCTCAATTGGAAATATCTCTATTTCCACTTCTTCAGTCTGCTAGTGGGGAGTCTGACCCCAGGTTATGCAAGTGACTACAAGTTTCCCCAACTCATTAAGCAAAACGGGAATAGAATAGTTTTGCACCTGACAGCAAAGCTGATATCCCACCCATCTGCTATTGCCCTTGTTCCCCTGGGGCCCTGGCACCACATTAAGTTTTCTCTGCCATGCTCAGCTGGTTTCCAATAACCTGTACTCTATTTGTCTTAGATGAAAAGGTGGACATTTCCTTACTTCATAGAAATATCTAAGTCTGACCCTTCTTATCTTTCTCTCCTATCATACATTGACAATCTGAATAGAAAGAACATATAATTATCCAGCACCAAAAACAAAATAGGCCTTAAAATTTGCTTTATGAGCATTTAAAGGAATGCTCAGGTGGCACAAAAATGCACTTATACAAATAAAAATATAGTGTTTTTTATAATGATTGCATCAGACAACCTAGAAAAATGATAGGTCATTAATAATTAAATGACAACAAAATCCATTTAGGGCAGGCTTCTCTGAAATAGACAGAGTACCTGTGACTGTCTCGGAAGTGGAAAGATTTTTAAATTTCTGAACTCTGCGTTAATAAGTTAAATGCTTATTCGTGTGAGAGGATTATTCTCTTCTGTTTTTGTCCTGAAAAACTCCTTCTCTTTAGTTCTGTTTCTTTATATTTATTTTTATCTGTTTTGCTTCCTCTAATCTTACTATTGAATTAGCCTTTGGACCACAGTGTCTCTGCAGAGTTCAAACCTCAGAGACTGCTCTGGCTGCCTCTGACATTTCTTTCTTATGCAGAGTGACTTTCCCTGGAGGCTGAGCTTCTGAGAAATCCCACACACTGTGGACTCACCGGAAAAGACCCAGGATAGAGCAATTAAACACACAGAAGCCAGTCACTAGGATAGGAAATGGCCTGGAAGCGACCTTTGGGCAATAACAACATTTACTGTATTCTCAAAACACCTAGATTGCTCTCTTGGTTAACAATGAGTTAGCAGACTTTATCTTTAAATATAGACTGGGATACCATGATATAAATTCTCTAATTTCTAGTTTTCTAATTTTTATTTAACTTCTTTTAGTACAAAATCAAGATATCTGACTTCTTCCCTCAATTCTTTGCCAATGTCCTTTTTTTTTTTTTGGGAGAACAACTAAACAAATCGAGGATTAGGAGAATGATGAACAGAGTGGCAGATCTTCAGAGCCACAGAAAATGTGACCACTGCCCTGTGGTAGAAGACTTACAGAATATATATAATATATATACTATATATTAATATATATTAATATATATTAATAAATCTACTCTGATATATATCAGAGTAGATTTATTAATATTATATATCAGAGTAGATTTATTAATATATAATATATATTATACTATATATAGTATATTATATATAAATAATATAATATATTATATATAATATATATAATGTACTATACATAGTATATATATTATATATGAATAAATCTACTCTGATATATATTAGAGTAGATTTATTAATATCTAAATATTAATAAATTTAAAGACCAAAAAGTTGAGGACAAATGGGGGTGATTACAAGGAAAAAAGTCTACATCTAGCACCTGGTTTTCTGCTCATGCAAAGGACTACATAATATAAAACTAGTGAAATTTCTATCATAAGGAATTTAAATGAAAATACAGAAGTGTGGGGGCCAGATATGGTGTTTGCCTTGCATGCCACCGACCTGAGTTAGATCCCTGGCATCCCATATGGTTCCCTGAGTACTGACGGAAGGAATTCCTGAGTGCAGAGCCAGGAGTAACCCCTGAACATTGCCAGGTGTGACCCAAAAAGAAAAAAAAAGAAGAGGAAGAAAAAAGGGGGAGAAAAAAAAAGAAAATATAGAAGTGTGTATTAACTCAGGGCCATATATATTTCTAGGTTCTTCTCAATTTTAAGTCATTGTGATTACCAAAGCGTGAAGTAATTTGATTATATCTATTTTGTGTTTATCTCTTGTGTGGTTTTGTAAGGGTTGGCCACCCGATGGGGTGACTGACTGGGAGCCTAGGAACGCCGCACCTACCAAGGAAAACTCTGAGAGACCAAGTCCTATGCGAAAGCAGGGGTTTTATTAATAAGCGAGTATACTCGGGCTCATAACGTGACCCCCAAGCGGTCAGTGGCTAAGAGCCCGAGCCCTTCCAGGGACAATCTTTTAGGAATAATTCCCCGCTACAGAAAAGCCCGCGCATAACTATCCAATAGGTTTAAAATATTACATCAAGGTCTGCTCCCCAGGCGGCTAATCACTCTGCACCAGGTAACCATCACCCACCAATCTGAGTGTGCCTAATACTTCTTTCCATATTTGGCACGGCATGGGCCCAGTCAGGTATCATACCAAATACAGAGGGGGACATCAGATGCAACCTCTCGGGAATGTTTGCCTTATAGCCCTCCCTGGAATTATTTGCTTAAGGCCCTTCCTGCTGTGCTCTTGTCTTGTCAAGCCATCATTTTATCAGTTACTTTCAGTTGAGCCATCATTTTATCAGTTACCTCCATTTTATCAGTTATCTCTGGTTCCTGTCTTTGTGTTCTGTGGGCGAGGGGCCATTCTTTCAGTTTTTATCTTATGTTTTTTTTTTTAAGTTTGAATTTTTCTTGAGTTAGAATAGAATATCCATTTGTTATTCAGTTTTAAGTAGCCTCATAAGAAATAGGAAGAAAGCAGCTATGAAATGACATCTTTATTAACACATCCTACAGAACATGGCTTCTTCTACTGTGGTCTGTCAACATCTCAATAATTTCTATCCCTCACACTTCTCTCTCCACAACTGAAGTCATTATCCTGGAAAACCACATTTCACTCTGATATCAAACTTACTCTGGACAGAAAGCTCACAAAGATACTCAGATTCTGCCTCTAAATCAAATAAGTTTTAATATATGGATTTATTATTGCTTATTTCCTACTTTGTATTTTCCTTGTACTACCACTACTTTCCTTCATGAGAGCCCATCTTCGTTTTTTGCTCCTGTCTGTACTATTTGTGAGCTACCTAGAAACTTGGAAAAAAGATATAATATCTGGCAATGTTTGTTGATTCTGTTTTTTCAAAAGATCAGAATCCTGGGCTAGAGAGACAGTTCAATGGGCTGGAAAACATGTTTTGCATGCTGGTTCCCAGGAGAAAATCCTAATTTCAATTGGATATACCCCCAGAGGACCTCTGGGTGTGAAGTGAAAGAGAGAGAGAGAGAGAGAGAGAGAGAGAGAGAGTGAGAGACAGATAGAGACAGAGAAACAGAGAGACAGAGACAGAGACAGAGAGAGACAGAGAGACAGAGAGAGAGAGAAGAAATCTGTCTGATCATAATCTGTCCTATTGCAAATGGACCCCAATAATTTATTGCATTAACATCACAGATATATCTACTTGCATTTTCCTAGTTCTTTAGTGCTAATTATCCCATAAGATACTAATAGCTACTTGTTTTTGTACTATTTTAATAATGCATTCTACCTGCCTTTGTATATCTCTAGAGCAGATCTTTATGTATGCATTTATCTTCAAAGGATTTCTGCACTAAAAAGTTGGTGAAAAGTGAAATAAGTATAATGTGTGATATTTATGAATTCTGTGAATTTGGAAATCAATACTTAAGCTTTGGGGGGCGGGACATATTAGAATAGTTATGATATATCCCTAGCACATTCCCAACTCTGGTCTGATTTCAAGTGAGACTTGGTACTCTGAGCATAAACTGGAGCATTCTTGGAGACCTCCACAAACCACCAGGTGTGGCCCCAGAGGTCCCCAGCATAGCAGAAGTTGCTCAGCTATCCCTGACCCTGAGGGACTGAGCAGCATCACAATCCTGAGTCCTTGTATTGAGCCTGTCAGTCAGTTGTTCACAAATTGCTGGCAGGATCTCTGACCTCCTGAATTCTGCTTGAGAGATTACCCCCCAAAATGAGTTTATCTTTTACATTTTTTGATTTAAAAATAGTTAACTTTTATTGTTAAAATAAAAACTTATTTCTAAGGGTTGTTGATTCAAAAAAATGTGAGACATCCGAGTCAGGGATGAGTTACCGACCAACCATCTCTTCTGTGCGAGGCAGTCATGCACATGTCCTAAACTGCCATCCACTTAAATATTTAACTCCAACTGCTTAACCACAATAAAAGTTTTGGACTTACTGAATACCTCAAACTCTACAACACTGATAACCAGGAACATCATACCAGATTGTATGGATTATAATGTAGAAAACATCCTATCTCAATTAAAAAAATATCAACACAGGAGCCTTAACCTATAACAACATCTTGATAGTATATTATACATGGATTAATAGCTCTGTGGTTAGATTCACAAGCTTCACTATTTTTTTTTCTGAGTAAACGTTTCTGATCATGCTTTTAGCAAGTTATAACAAGCAATATACAATAAATTATTGAGGACCTGTTCTGGGAGCAGGTGTATGGGGTAGTTGGGAAAATTGGAGATAATAGTGATAGGAAGGTGCAATGGTGGTAAAACTGGTGTTGGTATATTGAGTGTCTACAACAAATCACTATAAATAGCTTTGTAAACCATGGTGTAAACACATGGAAAAATAAAATAAAAAATAAAATATAAATAAATAACAGAAGTGATTCATACAAAAGGAGGGACGTTATAAGCACAGATTCCATAGAAATGCAAGAAGTTTTAAACTTTTGCTTTTACTTTCTACCTAAGGGTCTTTCCTTTCTAGTATAAAGCTCTTTTAAGTTTTGCCAGAAATCGGAAATAATATTGATATTATCAAATTATAAGCAAAGAATCCCTTCTTGACATCCAATTGCCAAGTTGTCATTTTAATTCTTTTATTTAAACTATTCTTAAATATTTCATGGGTTTTTAATGTTAAAATTGCAAAGCAGCTTATTTCTCTAATTCAAAAAGGTTCAATATAAAAAGCATCAGTAAACACTGGGAACATCCATGTTATAAAGACTGTAACAAAAGACATGCGGCTCAAGTTCCAACTGTAGGGCTTCGCATTAGTTATTATTGGGCTGTTTTTATCATCTACAAAAGGGAATATAAGATCACTGGTAGCACCCATGGTAGCTAAATTTCCAATCTCTGAAAAACAAAAAGAGCAAGTGCAAACCCCAGGTCTACTTATTATTCCCTCAACAAACTTCAACAAGTTCCTTACTTGTCAGTAACTCCTCATTTTCTCACCTATTAAACAAAATAACATCACCTCGGCCAAAAGAGTTATTGTGCTATTCAAAAGCAATAATCCATGTGAACTGCAAAGAAACTTTGTAGAGTGCCATCCATATTTGTATTACTATTATATGAATTTTATTCACTTGTGTAGAACTGCTCTCAGGTGTTAAAATAGGTCATCTTTTCTCATTGCTACCATACAGAACATTGGTTTTTATCCTTTATATATCTGTGGTGCATCACTAGTTAGACCGACAGTTAAAAACTAGTGATTTAAATATTTCTTTCAATCCCAGGTTTTAGGCGAATTTTATTTTGATACTCTATACTAGCAATATTGCACTGATAAAAAGTACTATTAATGCTAACAAAGCTTCCTTTATTTATCTCTGACCCTGACACAGCCTGCATAGAACCTCACAGGACTGTCGGACACACACTTTTTACATTACCTTTTCTATTTCAAGTTGTCTTTTTCATGCCAAAGAGGTAACTTGTTATAGTTGAGATCATTCAAGCAAAGTTTATAGTAGAGAAGGGCATGACTCATTCCAGTGGTTCTTACAAGAAGACAGTAGGAAGGTTGGAGTCTTTCAGGAAGCCGACACTTCTGGTAGAATTCTAAGTGACCATCAGACCCCATTCACCTTTCCTGCTTTCCTCATTCCAGAGAACAGCTGACACCTTTCACTGTCAAGACAAGCTCCTCACTCATTAGCTAACATTTGGCAAGTGAACATCAATTAATAAATATCCATGTTTAATCATCATTGCTTGTACTGCTTTTATAGATATGTTAATATTATGATTGGGTGGTCCCTGCTCTTTTAACCCAAAGCTGCTTATTACAGTGGCAAGCCTTCATTTTCTAATGTAGTTAAGATTTGTGTCCAGTATCAGAAATCAGAGGAAGCTAGAGACTTCCAGTTTAATTCCAAAATTTTAATTATATCATGAAAACCACTCTGCTAAATGTTCCTATCTCTTTCCCTGTATAATCTTTTTTGCAGCTTTCTTTTTTAATAGAATAATCTTTGAGATCCTGTTAATAATCCATAAATCTAAGTTGATCTTGCTATCCTAAATGAATGCTGTCACAACCTCTAGAAAGGAGTGGGGAGTGGAGAATGGTAGAACATTTACCTAGTCCATGAGAAAAGGCAGCATGTGAGACTTCCTTATCTATTTGAAGAAAGAGGCATTGATTTGGTATGATTTACTTTCACTGTAGTACAAGAACAAGAACTAGTGTTGCAGATGACTTTGGTGAAGATGGGAGAAAAGAATAGGCAGCCATAAGAAATATACCAGTGTTGGGGCTGGAGCGATAGCACAGTGGGTAGGGGTGTTTGCCTTGCATGCAGACAACCCAGGTTCGATCCCCAGCTATCCCAAACGGTCTCCCTGAGCACCGCCAGGAGTAATTCCTGAGCAAAGAGACAGGAGTAACCCCTGAGCATTGCCGGGTGTGACCCAAAAAGCAAAAAGAAAGAAAGAAAGGAAGGAAGGAGGAGGGAGGGAGAGGAGGGAGGGAGGGAGGGAGGGGAGGGAGGAAGGGAGGGAGGGAAAGAAAGAGAGAGAAAGAGAGAGAGAGAAAGAAAGAAAGAAAGAAAGAAAGAAAGAAAGAGAAAGAAAGAGAGAGAGAGAAGAAAGAGAGAAGAGAGAAAGAAAGAAAGAAGAGAGAAAGAGAGAAAGAAAGAAAGAGAGAAAGAAAGAAAGAAAGAAAGAAAGAAAGAAAGAAAGAAAAGAAAGAAAGAAAGAAAGAAAGAAAGAAAGAAAGAAAGAAAGAAAGAAAGAAAGAAAGAAAGAAAGAAAAAGAAAGAAAGAAAGAAAGAAAGAAAGAAAGAAAGAAAGAAAGAAACCAGTATTCTACTAATTGTTGGTAATGTCAGACTAGAACTTAGCATTGAATATAGGCAAACATGATGACCCCTAAATATATGTATTGCAAGTCACACTGTGTAAGACAAGGGGAGAGAGAGAGAGACAGAGACAGAGACAGACAGAGACAGAGACAGAGAGAAGAGGGGAAATGCCTGCTATAGAACCAGCCTGGGTGTGTGCATCTGGGGACATTGCGGTTGGGAAATGTTCACTGGTGCAGGGATGGGTGTGCAACATTGTATGACTGAAACCCTATCATGAATTTCTATCGCATGGTATTATAATAAAAATAATAACAAAATAAAGTTAAAAAATAAATTAAAACAAGAAAGAAGTCTATTTCCTTTCTCTATCCACCTCTGTCACCCTGAAAGTGCCTGGGGTGGGAGACAGGTAGCATAGGACTAGTCAAGTTTTTCTGACAACCTATACAGCTCTGACCTTTCATCTCAACAGCTCCATGTGGCAATCATCAGATTTCGCCTGACACCCACTGATATATATGATGTGGGAATTACTCTACCATGCAATTTCTCAAGGAGTCATGAAACTCAACAGTGAGTGATTGCTTTTCAGGGAAAAGGAAAAATTAGTTCTAGCTTCTACCCAGATTCCTTTCTCTTCCAGTTCATCACCTAGTTTACAGAAATGAACTACAGGCAGATTAAAATGCTGAAGCAGGATATGTCTATTTGAGAAATGTGGGGGGAAGAAAGTTTTGCACTCAAGAGAGAATTTGGGCTACTCCCTCTTGGGATCAATTCACATCCTAAGAAGAGATGCAGCCAGATTCTCAAGATAAAGAATATGCGGATAAAAAGTAAAAGAAAGAAACTGCACATCTTAAGCAGAGATGTTAATGGACCTTACCCCTCTCTACTTAAGGAAAAGTAGTCTTTACTCTTATAAGTAGTTCCATTTCTTTAAGTAGTCTTTCCCTTTACTTTTAAGGGAAAGTTAGTTTTATGTCACTGTCCCAAACTGTCCCTGAAAGTCTAGTATGCCAAAAGAGGACTGTGGATAGTCTCCTTTAATATTATTTGCATGGTTCTGTTCAACAGTTGAACCCTTTACTTGCAGGAGGTTCAGCTGATCCTATGGGTCTGAAATTATGTATCCAAATGCTTTCTAGATCCTCTTATGGGTTCTAAATTTTTAAAGGCCTTCATGCTTTTGAGCTGGTTTCCGTTCCAGACAGCATCTTTCCTAATCCACCTTTAAGTAGCCCGCCCACTCTGCTTGCAACAGGACATATTTATGAATTTCTGAGTTTATTATTTATTGTTTCACAATATTTATTCAGAAATGTTGTTGGAAAGCTTATAATCACCTTGTAGTGATAGTTACTAAAGCTCTTGAGAAATAAAATAAATGTGGGCAAATATAGCACAGGACTCAAGACACCTGCCTTGGGTGGACCAACCTGGGTTCAATCCTCAGCACCTCACTATCACTATCACTATCTTCCCGTTAATCATCTATTTCCTAGAGTGGGCACCAGTAATATCTCCATATGTCCTGTCTCATGCTAGGAGAACCCAAAGGCATCTGCTTGCTCCAGGAACATAAAGAGCCTCAAACCATTATAGTAGGTCACGGGAATGACCTAATATAAATGTCACTGGTATTTGGCATATAAAATACTACACAAGCAGTTTGCCAGATTTGCCATGTGGGTGGCATACTGTTGTAGTCACCTCTAAATAAAGCATTTATTGATGAATCACGAGGCCTCTAGCGGCCGCATGAGCCAGGCTGTAATAGTCTGGTCTGCTGGGTGGAGTTGTGATGAGAGGGAAGTCCGGATGTGGAAAATGGCGGGCCCCATGGATTAGGGGGTCATCTGGCTTGTTGTGAGGCTCTGTTGGGGTGGCAGGCCAGGGCTAGAACCCGCCATGCCTCTCAGGCCCCTCATGAGTGGGTGGGCACAGGGAGAGCAAGGAGCAGCTCTGCCCCATGTCTGAGAGTCTCTGGTTCAGCATACCTGGACTGGATTGAAAAAAACTGCTGCAAGGTGGGTGTCGATGATCCGGCACCTCATATGGTTTCAATCCCTGAGCACATTCAGGAGAAAGACCTGAGTATTCTGGGCATGCTCCACAAACCAGAAAAGGATGAAGGGAAAATAAATGTGTATTATTAAGTGATATGTAGTGAACAAGTTCCTGGAATAGGAAAAGATAGAAAAATGTATGCAGTGCTTGGACTTGAGATAAGACATGTGATATACCAGAGTTCTCCCTATATTATACCATAAGTTTTGGCAAAAAGAAAAAATATATTTTATAGCCCAGCTGATAGCGAAGACAGTAACAGAGCCAATGTCAGTAATATATTAATTATTATATGCCATGTTGCAAAATTATAAATTTAAACTTCTGTGATATCTTTTGCTTTTTATGATTGGGAGAAAGTTTTTGGCAGAATACCAGAAAATTTCTATTTATGGACCCCATTCCACAGAAGACCTGTTGATGAGCAGGGTGCTATACTCCTTAAGCTCTTACCTACCCCTTTGGTGTAACCTATTAAAAATCCAGACAAGAGAATTAAAATGGAAACTATGTGAAGATAAGAATCTAGGACAACAATAAGCTTAAATAAACCAAAAGCATGTATAGGAAACAGTAAGCAACTCCATCTTTAGGCAAAGCTTTTAGGGAAGTGAGGAAATAAGTACACAGAAGTAATTTGGCATACTGTTGCCAAAATAATTCAACTCCTCAGGAACTCTATCTTTTCAAAGAATGCTATCCTAAATTATCTGTACCTCCTGTTCTATATGGCAACTTTCCAGTGACATGACTGATTGTTCTGGTCCTCCAGTGTGTGGAAAGCTCTTAGGATAGACCATAGCATTCTCGCATGTCTAATAAGAAGTAAATAATAAGCCCTATTTACCATTGATAGAAACAAAATTATAAGTGCTGAAGTGGCTGTCAAATACTTATAAATTTTTATGGAAGTGCAAGCATTAGGAAGTGGTGTTGGATCAGTAGTTTAATGTACAGACACTTTTAGTCACTTGTAAGGAAGGTGTACCTGAATGAAGCTGTACACGATGATCATTATTTGCTTTCTTTTTACTTCAAAAAAGTAAATCATAAACTTTAGTTATATAAATATGAAGCGCTCTTAGTTCAAATGCTGCAGTCCTACACTCTGTCCTCTAACGGGGTTCTGTGCTTTTCTGTGTTTCCCATTGGTTTCCTCAGACTCAGATTAGTCCCAAAGAAGGCTGGCAAGTGTACAGCTCTGCCCAGGACCCGGATGGACGATGCATTTGCACTGTGGTTGCTCCAGAACAAAACTTGTGTTCACGAGATGCCAAAAGCAGGCAACTTCGCCAACTGTTGGAAAAGGTAAGTCCCTGGTACATACTCTTATTGAAATATGTCTAAAAAGAAATGAAAAGCAGCTACTAGTGATGAAGTGAAGTAGGTCCATCCAAATATTTGTCCGACATCCCAAACAGTTTTTCTTGTTTCCTGAGGTAGTAACTCAAGCTGATCATTGAATCATTCTGTTTACATGACTTCTTTTTATTTCCCCCAAACCTCGCCTTCTTAATTAAGGTGATCTTATATACTAATATATAGTCGTCTCCTTTTATGAATAAGGGATGAAAGGGCAAGAAGTCTTAAACTAAAGATAAAAATTCAGACTCAGTTCTCAAGATCACTATCTTTAAATTCACCCATTTTGTTCTTATTAACAAACCTCAAGGAAATGAAAATAATGGTGTTCAATATGTAAACTAGACAGATAACGAATAACTTAGTATATATCATCATTTCCTAAGTATTTCATTTGAGCATTAAGCTCTTCACATTTTTTCAGTAGTGTTCTCACCATATAATTTGCTTAAACTAGATCTTTAACAATCAAATACAGACCATCCTTGATTTATTCTCTTGTCAGATAAATGTTAGCTCAAGAAAGTTTGTTTATGTTTAGTTTCGGGAGAACAAGAAAACAATGAACGATTCAGCTATTCTTATTCAGACTTTCACTGCAGTGGTCTCTGAATATAGTAGAACAGCTGGGGAGAGCAGAATGACGAAAGCACAACATGTTTGGATTTAAATTATTACCAGAGATAATAAGATAAATTAGGTAGTATTGGCTTTTAAAATATAATGCTCAAAAATTTATTCTATGAAATATATTTCCATGTTCATCCACACAATAATGGCATCGACTAGACATTTAGACAGAAAATAAGAAGCCAAAAAAAAGCATCGAATAATAATGCATGCAGCTCCAGTTTATGCAGTAGTAGCCCTAACTACAGTAACTTTCTTTTCATTACCATATAATAAAAACATTTCCTCTGAATATATTGTTCATAATACTATTGATGTTCCAATATTTTAAGATTTTATTCCATTGTTCTTATATATAAGAACAATCTGTTTATCATAACTCTCTTTGTCCTCAGAACTATCATCATATGTTAGATTATTTTATTAAGCTCTTTCTAATGATAAAATCCCATCTTTCGATTGATATTTATTCCTCAGGCAAAAATACATGTCATTTTTATTTCATTTTGTGATAGTACTGTGTCTCTTCTAGAAATCTTGACATATGAATTATGAATATTATGAAATATATTTTTCTATTTTGATTTAATTTATTTAGATATAATTAAAGTTAAAGTTTGAAATTGATTTACTAATAAGGGAAATTAATTACATTCTTTAAAATATTTAATCTTTTTTTTTTTTTTTTTTTGCTTTTTTGGGTCATACCTGGCAATGCTCAGGGAGTTACTCCTTGCTCTGCACTCAGGAATTATTCCTAACTGTGCTCCAGGGACCATATGGGATGCTGAGGATTGAACCATGGTCTGGCTGCATGCAAGACAAGCACCCTACCTGCTGGGCTATTACTCCAGCCCCAATATTTAATCTTCTAGTTAAAGCGGATAAAGTAAAAGATTTTTTTTTACTTTAAACAAACTTTCCTTTTATCAAATTCTATTTCCCTTTAGATTTGTAACTTTCTGCCCCAATCTTCTTTTGTTTTTTATAAATGTCTTTTTCTACATCAAGTCACTTGTATCACTTGTCTTCCCATTGTTCATCACTTTGCTTGAGTGGGCACCAGTAACATCTCCATACGTCCTGTCACAGGCTAGTGGCCAAGGGCATCTGTTCGCTCCAGGAACAAGAAGAGCCTCGAACCAGATGTTCAGGTCATGGGAATGAGGTTTATAATTGTTACTGGTATTTGGCATATCAAATACGACATGGATAGCTTGCCAGGCTCTACCATGTGTGTAGTATACTCTCAGTAGTAGGCACTCAGTTCGTGCATTTACTGATGAACTGCAATGGAAAGAAATAAGCTTTTCTTTCGGGTAGAACTCTGATGAGCTGTGGAGTCCAGATGTTGAAGATGGTGACCCTCATGGTGTGTGTGTTCCTCTGGCTTCTTGTGAGGCTCTATTGGGATGGCAGGTCAGGACTAGAATCCACCTTCCCTCCCGGATGCCTCATGATCAGCTAAGCACAGGGAGAGCCTGTAGCAGCTCTTCCCCATGTATCTGTGCCTCACGTCAAGTATGGTTAGAAATTTTTTCTTACACAACATAATCTTATTTGCATACTATTTTTCAGTCTACAAAAACATTAAAAGCTAATGAGTGACAAAAATTGAAGTATGAATGTAAGGAAACAGGTGATACTGTTCACAGATCTACAGAGAAATGCATCTAAGATGCATTTCTTTATCTTATACAATCTGCTTGATATTTTGAGATGACTGTAGCAAATCACACCATTAAAAGCTCATAGGCACCTAAGATATTTAATCATATAATAGGGATGCTAATATTTTATTAACAGAACAAAATGAGTTATACCGATTTATTATCATGTATAATACTATATATTGATATAGTATTCATTCCATTCAATATTTACAACAGACACAGTTGTTTTTACAAGTTTATATGAAAGAAAATTTGTTGTTTTTGAAGCTAGAAGAATTGTCAATGTCTCCCAACCAGTAAATTGTGGAGTTGTAAGAGATCAATCTTGCATTTTCTCAAAACCAGGCTAGTGTCTTACAGAATGGCATTGGTGGTGTACACACTTAATTTAGGGATGTTCTATTAAGATATGAGTGTATTGTTTCTATAAAATTTCTATAAAACAAACAGTGACTTATAATAATTCAAATCTGAGGGTTGTCAAACTGAAATTTTAACTTAAAATTTTTTTCACCTATGCAGCTTTACCATATAGCTGAATAATCCTTCATCAACTGGATAAATATTTCCTAAAGTGTCTTTTAAAAAATTTTATTATACCTTGAGATTACAATTACAAAGGTGCTCATGATTGGGTTTCAGTCATACAGTGTTCCAGCACCCATCCTTCCACCAGTGCACATTTCCCACCACCAATGTCCCCTGATTCCCCCTCTCTCCCCCAGCCTGCCTCTGTTTGGCACTCAAATGTCACTTCTTAGTAAGTAAGTAAGTAGTAACCTTTCCATTTGACCCTATCATGTGCCAGTGTAGCCCAATGAAATCTGCTTGCTCTTAAATATTACTATAATATAGTTTAATAGTCAAGCTTCTGTGGAGCCTTATGATAGAGAAATTGATGTTTATTATTAGCCAAAATGTTTTCCAAGTCCATTGAAGCATAAGACTCTCTACTGTCCCTAATAGCCTCACATTAGTTCAGAGTGAAACTATAAGTTAATTTACTTTTAAGTTCAGAAAAGTCTCAAACATTTTATTTATAAAAAGCCCAAGATAAATAATTTTAAAGTCAGTAAAATAAAACAAAGTTTTCCCAAATTTTAGAGAAGGGTCTAAAGGGACAGGAATAGACCCCTAGTTGTAGAATATCAGAGACAAGCAGATTAAAGAGATAATCACAGCCTATACATCTACTCCCTACAGGTCTAGTTATAACTATTTATTTTGTGGCATCATCAAAATGATAAATTTTAATTAATATATAACAATGTAATTGATAAAAAGGACAAAGTGTTGCCCTCCATAAATCATGTTATGATACAATTAAAATATATTTATGTTCTAACCATGCCTGCAGGATACAATTTGGGAGGGTGATATATCAGTTTATAAAGCAAGTATTGTACCTGATTTCAGAGAGCTATCAGTCTTCAGAAGGAGATGGATTTTAAACTTGAAGACATAGGACTAGGGGAAATCTAAAGAAGTAAAACCAAGACAGTTTCCAAAGATACAATGGAAGAATGCTTTACTAAATATGTACCTTGAAATAAATGTATTGGGGTGGGAGAGACAGTCCCATGGATAGAACACTTGCTTTCTATCCCAAATGGCCTACCTGGGCTTATCCCCAGTATGTCATATGGCACCCTGAGCACTACCAGGAGTGATTTCTGAGTGCAAAGTCGGGAGTAACCCTACATACTGCTTAGTATGGCTCAAAAAAAAAAGAAAAATTCTACTCACAGTATTTTTAGCAAAGCATACTGCTTTGTCCCACCCACACTGCAGAGCCTGGCAAGCTACCCGTGTCCTATTTGACAGGCCAAATACCAGTAACAATTATAGGCCTCATTCCCATGACCTGATGGAATGGTTTGAAGCTCTTTATGTTTCTGGAGCGGGATGATGCCCTTGGGCTACCTCTCATGTGACAGGACTTATTGAGTTGTTACTGGTGCCCGCTCAAGCAAATTGATGATATACGGGAAGACAGTCATACAGTGATCAGGGAACTGATGTTAATGGGTTTATATAAGCAGTGGGAAACTAAACAATCTAGAGTAGAGTAGAGGAAAGCAAAAGAAAAGCAAAAAAAAAATGCAGAGCCAAGTTCTTTACAATCAGATTGCTCATCTCCCATCATAAATCAAAATGTATATTTTTGTTATTCTAGATTATTATCTTAGGCAGTTTACAACTGTATCTTTGCAAAAAATTTAATTGTGTACTTTCCCACAATACAAAGTTGAAAAGTAACTTGATAAAGTCAGGGGGTAAATTAAAAGAGAAGCTCATTTTAGATTTCTATTACTTCTTGCTTTAATGTTATATAGAATATCTCACTGCCTGTAACTTTATATGATTTTTCCTTGTACACACAATATTTAATATGTACTGGCATGGCAGATTATGGTGTTTTTCATGACAAATGACATATTCAAATGTACAGATAGTTTCCTTAACACAGAATGGCTTTTCTGAATTCATACTTAGCCATAATGAAGTGGAAAATTATTTTGAAAGCATTGTATTTATCCAAGGTGAAGTTAACATGCTTTCAAAACTTTCTCCATAATTTTGTGTGGCACTAAATGAATTTTTTAAATGGCATTTTCTTTAATGTTTATTATTCTGGTTATACTTTTCTGACACTCTTTATTGTTTTCCTTTGGCCACATCAGGCTGTGTCTAGGGGCTAAAGGTTTACTTCTGTTCTTAGCTCAGGAATCATTCCTGACAGTGCTTTAAGACCATGTGTGATGGTGGGAATTGACTCTGGGTCAGGATGTGCAAGACAAGCACCTTACCTGTTCTATACCACTTTGACCCCAATAAAAATCATTTTTTAAAACGTAAATGCTCAATAGAAATATTAGTAGATAAAAATACTTTGGAGTCATGTAATGTTGTATATAACTTAACCAGTAACAGGAAGAGGAAACTTTCCTTATCACATTAAAATGTTGATGCCAGAGTCATAGTTCAGTATGAATGGCACTTTCCTTACACTTTGCTGACCAGGGTTTAATCCCGGCACTCCATCTGTTCACCCAAGTACTGCCAATAGGTATTCCTGAGTACAAAGCCAAGGAGCAACTCTTTAGTATCACTGGGTGTGGCCCCAAATAAAATTCCCCAAAATTAACGTATTTACTACTTCAAGCCAGAGATAGTACAGCAGGCAGGGGTGAAAGAGGCAAAAAACCTAATGGAGTGTTAGAAAAGTGGAGCCACTTCTCCCATCCAACATATAAATTATACAATTGGTCTTAATAAAGTTGTATTTCAGGACTATATGTCCTGAAAATACAGATATAACAAAGGTTAATGTTATACATCAAGACAGTAGAAGTTTTAGAGGCAGACAGTCTGTAAAAGGGTGAGCATTCAAGTTTGATTCCCCAGGACCACAGGCCCAGCTGTGCATGACACTGAAGGTCCTGAGCACCCTGTGGTCCAAAGGGCTTGAGAATCTCTGGGCCATGAAGTTGATTTCCAGTACCATAAACCAGGAGCAGCATCCTCAGCCCAACTGGCCAAGCATCCAGGACCAGGTCCCAGGGGTCACTTAGTACCACTTGGGAACACAAAACTCCCTAAACACACACACACACACACACACACACACACACACACAGAGAAGAAAAAGAAATATAGCAACATGATAAGATCTGATCAAATTTAAAGCTGGAAAATGCCAAAGCAGCATTCACTTCCTTTTGTTAATGTGCCATTAGCAGTGGTCTTGTTGGGGCTAGAGGGACAGGTACAGGAGGCAAAGCACTAGCTTTGCATGATGATAATCCATGTTCCATCTCTTGCACCACATATGTTTCTCCGATAGCCACCAGGGGACACTCTGAAGGACATAGCCAGGAACAGCCACTACACATGGCTGAGTCTGGCCCCAAATTCAATAACTATTTGGTAAAGGAATAAAACGGGTTATTCAGAAATCCTCTAAACTTTGAGATATTAGTTGATATCAAATTCTGTCTGAATACAGAATAAAAGAAAACCTGAACTGAAATCCCAACACTACATTTTTTGGTAGCCATACTTTCATATTTGAATTTGTTTAAATGAAACAAAGAAATCTAAGTATATATATATATACATATATATGTGTGTGTGTATATATATATATATATATATATATATATATATATATATATATATACTGTATTTGTCCAGGGGCACCTTTTGTATAATATGAATTTTATTTCATTCACCCAAATTTTACTTGCCAAAAGAAAACAAACATAAAAAGTCTAATTTATATTCTTCTGATTCTTCTACAGTTTTCTCATATATTTTACTGCTTATAAACTCAAACTTTTGCATGTGTTTAGCCTGTGTATCTTCATGTGTGTATATGTATGAAAGTTTGATTTAGGATTAAAGGCTCAAATTAGGGACTGGGCGATAGTCCAGCAGGTAGGGCATTTGCCTTGCATGTGACTGACCCAGGTTCAGTCCTCAGCATCCCATATGGCCCCCTGAGCAACACCAGGAGTAATTACTGAGAAAAGAACCAGGAGTAACCCCCTGAGTGTCTCTGGGTATGACCACAAAAAGAAAATAAATAAATAAAGGCTCAAATTATATGACGATCTTTACATTTGCTTCACTCCACTTGTTTGGTTTCTCATGGAAATACTTCCATGTTTAGCACCAATTCCCAATTTTTTAAATTCCCACTCCTGGGAATATACCCTGGGAAGCCAAAAACACACAGAAGAAACACAATCTGCACTTTTATTTTCATAGCAGCACTATTCACAATAGCCAGAACCTGGAAACAACCAGTATGCCCGAGAACTGATGACTGTATAAAGAAACTGTGGTACATCTACACAATGGAATACTATGCAGCTGTTAGAAAAAGGACGTTATGAATTTGCCTATAAATGGGTGGACATGGAAAGGATCATGTTGAGTGAAATTAGTCAGAAGGAAAGAGAGAGATATAGAATGACTGCATTTATTTGCATGACGTAAATATATCAGGTGGCCTTACCAAAAGTGGAAATTACTGCAAACGTGGGAGTCAGAGGTTAGGTAAGACAGATAAGGGAACATGTGTGAATAAATGTTGAAAGGAATAATACCAACCTAGAACTGAGCATTAAATACAGGCAAAATAATGCACATGATGGCCTCTAAGTGTATGTAGTGCAATCCACAATGTGTAAGAGAAGGAAAAGAGAGAGGGGGAGAGAGAAAAGAGATAAAGAACCTGCCATTTAGGCAGGCTATGGGAGGGGGAGGGAATTTGGGACATTGGTAGTGGGAAATGGGCACTGGTGGAGGGCAGGGTGCTGGAACACTAAAATGACTGAAACCTCTAAATGTGAACAACGTAATTGTTGTAATTGTTGTAATTGTCACGGTGGTATAATAAAATGTTTAATAAAAAAAATAAAGCATTAAATTCTTCTAAGATAACACTTAAGATATACAAGTTTTTTCTGCCCTATTTAGGCAATTAAGTTAAATAATAAAAAATGCAGATGTTACCTAGAAAAAAATAAAGCACATGTTCTGATTGGATTGGAAGCAACTTTGATTTTCCCATGAGCTTTTAGGTGAAACAAAAGTGTTGCTCTATTGACAAGATTTTATGTCCCAAAGATAGAGATACCAATATATTTCTTTATATAAATTTATTTGCATTTTATTTGTCTACTCATTGAAGTGTTTTCCTGCCATTACAGGCTTATAATTTATTTTAAGGTCTTATTAACTTTTCTTTTATCATTTCTTCATGCTTTATCCTATTATATATTGTCTGCCGGCATTAAACTTAGTATGGTTCCATCAGCTTAACATACAGCTGTTGCCTATAAACCAAATACTTGATAGAGTTGTGCCCTTCTCAGGTGTCATAAACTGTGTGTTTGCTAAGTTAGGCTGTGTGAAACACTACCACTACTCATCCTGGTTAATTCAGTCTGATGCCTAGAAATCCATCAGAAGTAATGTACTAGAATAAATAAAGTCTAGGTCGTTTGGATTCTACCACCTTCCACAATTTCAATCATCTAAGATCTTCAAAAAATCAGATCTAGGATTTATAGAAACAGTCTATTTCAGCATATCTGGGCATTATTTGCAATGAAAATTCTACACTTAAGGATTTTGTGTGTGTATGCAAAACAAGATAGATGTTAATGAAACTTATTTAGAAAAATGTGAAGGGAGGGTAAGGGAGAAGTGTATATTCAAGAGAGAACAAGGCATCTCCAGAGTGGAAATAGTCAGACAAAGAAACAGAAAAGACAAATAAGCTGAGATATGTGTTCAAGGGAAATCACAAGCTGAAAAGAAAAGCCTGTTTAAGATATTTATATATTAAATTATTATTTATACTAAATAATTTCTATGCAAAAATGTCTCTTTTATTATCATATGTCTCAGTATAACTTTATCTTGAATAACTTTTAAAATATTTTATGAAATAAAACCTTTTGAATGTTTTATAGCAATGCATATATTTGGTACTTAAAGTTGTTCATGTTAATGTCAGTTTTGGGACATAGTAGTGATTAAATGTACATATAAACAAAAAATATTTTTGTTTAACAGGTTCAAAACATGTCTCAGTCTATTGAAGTCTTAAACTTGAGAACACAGAGAGATTTTCAGTATGTTCTAAAAATGGAAACCCAAATGAAAGGGCTGAAGGCCAAGTTCCGGCAGATTGAAGATGATCGGAAGACACTAATGACCAAGCATTTTCAAGTAGGTTTGACTTCACAATCTTGTCAAGTAAAGTAAGACATTGAGTGAAATGGACAGTGAGTGTGGCACTCAACTAGAAATAACAATAGTTGGCCCATCCATTCAAGGTTAAAGACTCACTGGGGACATCAATCATTTTTCCATTAGAATTGACCATTAAATGCACAGAAGACTTGCTATGAAAAATGATCCATCATCCTAGATGAAACTTTATTTATATATATATATATATATATAGAAATTTATATAATATAGGAAGTTTATATATATATATATATATAAAGTTTACATATATATAGGTATTTCAATAATCAAAAGCAGCGGGGGAAAGCCTATGAGAAAAATAATAAAATTTATCAAAATTTGTATAATTATTTTATGTAATGCTACTATGAAAATATAACAATTATAACTATAAAAGAGATAATCATGCCATTATTAATCAAATATATGGTAGGGAACCGGGTAGTTGTTGGTGGAAGATGGGCACTGGTGGAGGGATGGATGCTGGAACACTGTAGGACCAAAACCCAAATATGAACTTTTTAATTGTATATCTTTGTAATTGTATATCTCACAGTGGTATAATAAAATACTTAAAAAAAAAAAACAAGCAAATGTAAAGCAGAATTGTCTCATAATTTGATACAAATAAAGTCTCTTTTAGGTTATAAGTTTCTTATTTGTTTTTTACCTAAAAGCATTAAAATTTGAGGAAATAGTGATTTTGAGCCTTTTATTTGTACTTTTATCAAATGTGTAGGACTGTTTCATAGATTGAAATAGGACTATAATAATGTCATTTGAGCCTCACTAGAAAGAAACTCTGCTTCACACAAGCTTAGCATGTAGTTTGTAAAACACACTGTAGTCTTGTTAGCAGAATATCCTCTGCTTTATATGCCACTTAGGAAATTACAGTCACTGTTAATGAAAAGGAAAAAGCCTGAATTTAAACAGCTGGTTAAATATCAGAAGAGTTTTAGGACTTATTTCCCCGCACACAGCCTTAAAAGTCAGGGTAAAGGGCAGGGAGATAGGCACTTAGAGCAGTGCTTAGCACACCATACTGCAGCAATATTATTTTATATTTTTCAGTTTTCTTGACTGATGGTCAGAGACCAATATAAAGATATTTATAAAATAGCCTTGCACTGGGCTGATTTTAACATTTATTGAGGTGGACAGAAAAGAAGAACTAGGAAAAAATAAAATAGTACAGCAGGTAAGGTGCTTGTAGTACAGCAGGTTGGCGCCTTGCAGGCTGCCAAAACCCCATGCAAACTCCAGTACTACATATGGTCTCTCAAATCCCATCAGGAGTGACCCTGAGCACAGAGCTAGGAGTAATACCTGAGCACAACCAGATGTGGCCAAAAACAAGAGTTGAGGCTTTTCCAGGAGAAAAGCTAAAGAGATGATTCATGAACGTAACGTTCATGAATTTGAAGAACCTTAACTAAGAAAAGCCAGAAGGTCATTATATTAGAAAAAAAGTTAAAGTAAATCAGAGAAGATAAAATACACTTTAAAAATGATTGAAAATGAGAGAATGAGTAAACGGGAAGAATAAAGATGTTGTGGGGAAATGGTAAGCAGAAAAAACTGCAAGACTGAGAAGTGAATTAATTCTAACCTGTGGTTAGTGAATATGGATATTATGGGCAAATTAGTATGGGGGCTTCTCATCTATAAAAGAAACTAACTGGCAGGTAAGATAGTAACTAGATGTAGAACATTATTGAAAAACACAAAAAGAGAACACAAAAAACATGTTGACTTTGTTTTTTATTAGAGAAAGATTAGGGAGAATGGCAGGACTCGGACTCAAAAACAAATAATAAATAATTTGGGAGTGTGAGGTTAGTGTTGTGCTTTTTAACATACTCTCATACCCTAAAATGCTACGTCACGGAGGATGTTATAACAACTGAAAAATTTTCCATATTTATTTTCAATTTTTATGGTGCATTCTGTATTGAGCAATAATGTGAGTTGACACTGAGCTATCAATGAGGTATGAAATGGTACTGTATGGCACATGGTATGATGAAGATTTCCTGAAAGGAAGAGGAACAGAAGGAAGGAGCTCAGGGTTCCTGGCACCAAGTAAAAAATGATTCAAGCTCACTTGGACAATGTGATACCAAAGCGGGAAGCTTAAGAGTGCCAGGGTTGGCAGGATTAGGAAAACGTGGCAAAGCACATGCATGGATGGGAACTCCTAGAGAAAGACAGGAAACAAACAACAAGATTAAAACCAGTGAGAACAAAGGGGGAAATATTCCTCTTTTCCAGCTTTTTCCATTAGCACCTAAGCTGCCAACAAGAAAAAAAAAATATGATAATAAAGATAAAATGATGGCTATCTTTTTTTTCTGTTTTCCAAGTTTATGTAATCTATGTAAATACTGCAGTTATATACTAGCATGCAAATAGTACAAATGACAACAGCATTATCTTTCTGAATGATTAAACATGCACATTACATAGGTCTCAGAACTTTAAGTGTATCGTGTGTTAGTCTATTTAAATCTCCTAACAGTTTTGGTTATCCACAACCAACCAAAGCCTGAAACCTAAATGGAAAAATTCCAGAATTTTTGTGTACCATTTTGCGTAGTTCAATAAAAATCTTTTGTAGCTTGCTCTGTCCTACCCCATATGTAAATCATCCCTTTATCTAGTTTACTTTGTCTTTGATGTAATGTGTAAACATTTCATCACATCCCAGAAGGTTGAGTACAGTAGAATAAGATCTTGAGAGACCACATAAACAGAAATTTAGTAGTTGTATAGTTCGTTTTTTTTTTTTTTTTTTTTTTGCTTTTTTGGGTCACACCCGGCAATGCTCAGGGGTTTCTCCTGGCTCTGCACTCAGGAATTACTCCTGGCGGTGCTTGGGGGACCATATGGGATGCTGGGGGATCGAACCCGGGCCAGCATGGGCCGGCACGCAAAGGCAAAGGCCCTACCCACTGGGCTATCGCTCCGGCCCCTGTAGTTCATTTTTATTTTCATTATTGTTCATCCTTTACTAATTTAAAATTAAACTTTTATCATAGTTATGTATACATAGGATAAATGTATGTATACATAAAGTTATGTGTTCATAGGGTTTGTGGTTTAGGTATGTATTGGGGATCTTGTTGTCTATCTCCAGCAGATACAGTGACAATGGTACTATTACATTTTTTTTAGCTTTTTCTGACTTCAGACATAACCTTTATAATTTCTGAAGATAACATGCAAGAAATGGCAAAAAAACCCACCCACTCATCTTCAGTGATCATTGCTGTTTACTTTTTTTTATAGATAATCTCTAAATGCTGGATTTAGAGGTGACTACAAGAGTATGCCACCCACATGGCAGAGCCTGGCAAGCCTCCCGTGTCGTATTTGATATGCCAAATACCAGTAACAATTATTTTGGTATTTGGTATTTGATATGCCAAATACCAGAAACAATTATAGACCTCATTCCCATGACCTGATGGAATGGTTTGAGGCTCTTTATGTTCCTGGAACAAGCAGATGCCCTTGGGCTCTACTAGCATGAGACAGGACACATGGAGATGTTACTGGTGCCCGCCGAGCAAATCGATGATGAACGGAAGACAGTGATACAGTGAACAATCCTATACAGTAGGCACTATTTTTATTTCTATCATTCAGGTGGGAAAAGTCTTGAATAAAGGGGTTCTGCAGTTTTACTAGGGCCCATGTATATATTTACTATAGTTTAACTACAGAATTAAACATCCTGAATGCAATGCCTCTCTCAAAGTAGACTTATATGGATCTACCTTAACCTTGGTCTTTGATATCTATATTGACAGAACCCTGCTCACTGAATGTCCAAAATTTAAAATTGAGCTATCAATAATAAGATCATACATTTTTGAGAAGTTCCAGATATGCAAGTACCCTTTTTTCAGTTTGGGGAAAAGCACAACATGGTAATTCTGTTATTAAATTTGCTCTCTTTAAATATCCCTAAAGTAGAATAAAAATTGTTCATTGTGATGATTGCTATAATATCCAGCAAATGGTGCTAACAGAACTCTTGTCATTAAAAGCCTGATGAAGCAATTGTCTCTTCCTTTAGGGATGCCACAAGATGTTCAAATTAATAAGTTTATTTCAAAATGAGCAGAGCTCTGCAATTCTGTCTTTTTTACTGTGATATTTATTCATCTTTTTCATTATTAGGACACTCCTTACCTTCCCACTTAACATGGGCATATAGACAAATTTAGAGCAAGTGGCAATTTCCCCACAAGAAACATAAGCCCATAAATCAGGACAGCAATGGGATATCCTGCTATTTTAATGCACTTATCGTAATAACATCTTCTAAATGTAATTTAAAAATGCAATTTTCAGCTCCCTAAATTAGTTAGTGTAAAGCATGGTTCCTGACAGCGCCTATGGATTATTCTCTAATGATCATAACGGTGACAGCTTTTTCCATAAGTGATGCAATCTGCAATAAAGTTCAACTAAACAGAAACATAAAATATTTTTTGACCACTGCCATCACCAAGTCAAAGGAATAGAAACGAAAGATGACTTGTCTAGAAATTAAAGTGACATTGCAGTTGTGGCTAAGTCCGGGGAGACTAGAAGAAAGAACACCACACTGCCAATATTTCCTTCATCTTTAGATGAAAAAGTATATTTGGGTTTCAAACACCTCTATATGATCAACTTTGTTTTATCTCAGAAGACCTCTATCTCGCAAAGAGTTAATACACAGCACCAGTAAGCAGATCTGCTTTACACAAAGAGCTCTAAATTATTTATGTTAAAGAATATGGCATCTCAGTATAGGTAATAACTCAAAACACAAACATCAGCATACACTTTTGTGTTTTGAGGAAGCTTTATGCGATTTATTATACTTGCTGAATATTGCTTTCCCTAATGTTGCTGTGTTCAGATGGGAAAGATTACCTGAGCACAGGGTATCACAGAGTGATGGGAAAATGCCATTAGGGAAAACCATTTCAAGATCCAAAATTTCATGAATGTACCCCTATAGTATAATCAATAAGAAAGTAATTAGACTTACCTAATGAAGCTAAGGATATTTAAACTATTTGAAATAACTCATTATTAGAAAATGGATCTGGATCCCACATATATGCTGAAATAAATTGTTCCCTTAGAAAATGCTTCCAGATAACAAGACAATACTTTAATTCATCATTTTGCTATAGGAATCTTTTGTAATTATGTTAACTATCAATTTCTTTTTATAAGAAAGCATGTAGCCACTGAAACTGTGATTCTTGTATTGAAAAGCTGAGCTAAGTGGGTGGACTGCTTAATGATAATGTGGCTACCTACATTCTTTCAAAATAATTTTAACCACAAATCAATAATTTGTGTCTGTTTTAATAATATTAAGAGCAATATTCAAAGAACATAGTTGTGTAAGCTGTTGAAATCGCTGTCATAAACAATTGGCTACTTTTCACAGGAGTTGAAAGAGAAGATGGATGAGCTCCTACCCTTGATCCCCGTGTTGGAACAATACAAAACAGATGCCAAGCTGATCACCCAGTTCAAGGATGAAATCCGCAATCTTTCTGCTGTTCTCACAGGGATTCAGGAGGAAATAGGTGCCTATGACTATGAGGAACTACATCAAAGGGTACTGAGTTTGGAGACCAGACTTCGTGACTGCATGAAAAAGCTAAGTGAGTAGAACAATTTAATTTGTCTGCATTGTGTTTTTAAGTCGTTTTGATGTAAACTGCATTCTTACATCTTCAAGTAGTCCTAAGCACCTAATTATAAAGAAACCAGTGCCTGCCTTCTAAGTATAAAGTGTTCCTTAATGACTTAAGCATGCCTGGATACTCAGTGTCATTTGATTAACCTTTGCAGGACTCTCTGAGCACCATTACTACCATTTGGCAGCTTGAAATAAGCAGTCTGGCAAATAGCCAGGTCTATTGACTACAATAATGGAAATCTGCTTTTGTTATTATCAGATAGCATAGAATGGTTGATCATTCCTAGGTGAGTGAGGTACTTTTGAGAAAACCAAACTTTTGAGGCTAGGGAATAGGAAATTATCCTAAGGCCAAATTGAAATGGCAATGATTAAAGCAAGCAAAATGCTTTCTATAGCATTCATAGATGCTCGGTTGCTCTTCTAATTGAAGAAGTGAAAAGGAGTCTCAGTAGCTACTCTCTGTTCTGCAATAAGTCAAACATGTGACACAGTCGGTGACCTCTAATTCTTGACTGATCTGATCTGAGGTTATAAACTCTTCCATTGCATCCCTGATCTAATTATTCAACTGAAATTATCATAGGACTAAGTAGCCTACAACTTAATGCAAAATAAGATGATTATAAGTAATTAGGAGTTAATGTACATTTAGTAATAGTACTTTTCCTTGCTGCTATGATATCACATGATAGGAAGAGCAAATTCCTGATCATAAAAAAGTGTTTCCTCATGAAAAATGTTCTGGAACCAGAAAATAAATAAAACTCATATAGGGGATGACAAATTTGAAAAACTAGCCAATTGCTAGGTTTAAAATAAATAATTTCAAAATATTTTAGATACATTTTAATTGTTTTTAGGCCATGCCAGGCAAAATTAAGGATTTATTACTAGCTGTAGTTCAGGGATCATTCCGGTGGTACTTGGGGTCACCAGGAATAGACAATGGTTGGATGCATGAAAACAAATACCCTACACAACTCTCCAGCCCCTTAAAGCTCTAAATCTTGAATTTTAATTTATTAAATTTTTTAAGGTTTAACATGGGAAAATCGAATTTTGCTCAGTTTTAGAAATGAATTTTTTACTTCTAACATTTTCTGTGAAGGTATAGAAAATATCCCTAATATAAAAATAAAGTATATAATCTTGTGTTATGCTAAAGCAAGAAAATGATCTTCACAGTTTTCATTAAAAATAATGACTCTGATAGTAAAAGAGCTATCTATCGAAACATATGAAACATACAATTATGAATATTTGCAAAACGAAAATATAAATAACTATCCCAAAAACACGTTATTTTGTGTATCACACTAGTACAGTGCTTATACACAGTTTCTCTTTATTGTGTATATTTTCAGTATATACTTGCAAATTATGTCTGAGAATAATTTGTAATGGAGGGGACACACCCACTACAATTCAAGGCTACTCCCAGCTCTGGAATTAGTCCTGCTGGTTGATGGAATCATTTAATGCCAAGAGTTGAACCAGGGTTGCCACATGCAAGGCAATTGCCTTAACCCTGTCCTATCTCTCCATGCCTGTTTCCAAGAATACTTTTAACACTATACCTCATATATCTTATAAATGCGAATTTCAAAACTTTTTGACTACAAGGACTTAGAAAGCAGATGCTGATCAGTATTACGTTTATTAGCATGAAATTCTTAGAGGAATGAACTTATCAGGACACCACTGTCCTAAAAATGTCTAGATTCCACTTACTACAATGTTCAAATCTAAAGTGAAATATTGGATAATGATGGCATGAGCAATATAATAACAGGAACAAGAGAGTTCATCCATAAAAAACATCTTTTCTTTTCACAAAAGTATCTCAACACACATCCAATTAGCAGGCAGAAAAATATGATATGAGAAAGAGTAAGATTCCAACAGTGATTAATGCACTTTCACTCATCTTTCCAGTGGATGTACTTTTAGGAGAAAATGTGAAACTGCCCATCATATAAATTCTGAGTTACTGAAAAACAAACTAGCCTCTTTACTTTCAAGATCCAAATGACACTCAAATAGTAAACAAGGCACTGAATGAATCTCAAGTTATTAAAACCATAGGGCATCATTCAGCTTATTTCTTCTAGAGAACTAAAGCTTTGGAGAAGGCAACCATCAGAAGGGGATAAAAAGCTTCAGTTGCAATACACCCTAGTGGTCTGAATGAGGTACAGACTTAGGCTTTTTCCTGTGCGCTTTATTGTCTCCTATGAGAAACTAAATGAAGTCTCTTGTGCTTAATTATATCATATCACGTTCCTAGACATGCCAAATATAATTATATACAGGTAGAAACTTGACTAAAAAGATGTGGTTAAAGCTTTCACATACCTCCTGAGATCAACAGTAGATAGTTAATGCCAATTATAATCAGGCTTTACAGCTTTACAGTTCTGTCTTCATGGCCTCTTCTTAATCCTTTTTAGGGCAATGATTTGGTGCCATCTAGTGAAGTATAGGCTACATTTTTAATGAACACAGTTTTTAGGCTTCAGGTTTAGCAGAAATATCGGTAGTATTCAAAACTTAAGATCACAAGTAATGAATCTTGAATTGCTATCTACCATGTGTAGGCCAAATGTGTTTCTAAAACAAAACCCAAATTGCCTGTGTGCCTTATTTGCACATTCAACAAATCGCTTTAACTTTTCAATGTGTGGTGGCATTTTGCCAGGTACCTGGGACTCTGCAGAAGACAAGCAAATAGTCTCCCTCTCTTTATGATACTGTTAAGAAGCTTTGTTTTTAGTGAGGCAAGCACTGAGTAAATAGCACAATAGCACTGAGTGTCTGATGCTTGATAGGCACAATTGCAACTGTTTTATGTGTTTCTGCTAATTACTGCAAACTCTGAACTAGGCATTTGTATTGGCAGTTTATTGATTAGATGTATGGACATTTGAAATTACTTTGTCAAAGATACATGTTGGAAGCAACATCTTTAAACCCATGTCCTTCTGAACTCAAAGACTGAGATTTCTTCTACACAACTGTGATCTCTTGTTGTCTATATACAATATTCAAGAAAGATTCAAAATACCAAAGTAAATAAGTTAAATTCAATAAACATGACCACTAGCAAAATGGTGTAGAAACCAGAGCCATTTCTAATATTTACCTAAACTTGATTCTATACAGTCATCACATCATGCCTCTCACAAATCTCTCAGAATCAGCATTTTTTTTCTGAACTTACTTGCAGCACCATAATCCACAACATTTCTTAATCATCTCTTGGCTAATGACCATCAACAGACCATCCTTTAGACTCCCCATGACTCAGCACTATCTATGTGATGTGCACATTTGCTTTTAAAAAAATTGTCTTCCTTTTCAGAGACACGTTGTCCTTGCTCTAAGAGGTCAGAGACCATCTGTATCTTGTTCCAACTGAATATTTTTTAGTCTACCATAAAACACCAGTATAATGTGAATAAATGAGCGTCATAATAGACTTTGAGAGCATACACTAATTTTAAAATTAAGAAAAAGCATTATGTTGCTTTCAGGAAATAAGTTGACATATGGAAAATACAAAATACTATATCTCTCAAAATAAAACTCGGGAAAAAAGACAATAAAATCACTGCATCTTTTACATTTTGTTGTCATCTTCTCCCCACCCCCATCTTCCACAGCAATGTAGTAGTTTTTTCAAAGCACTGGTATTTGACTTCATTTAGCATTTGAAGCAAGACTTGAAAATGTCAGTGAAAGCAGGAATTAATAGAAAAGTCAAATACATACCTTGTATGGAGAAGAATATGTTTTTACTTGGAAATGTAATACTGCAAAATTATTTTAAGATACCTCATCAAACTAAGTTTAAAATATCATCAAATGTGTGATTTTTTACAGAGTTCTATTCACCCTAAAGTTATAGACTGAAATATAGAATTATAGTTTCTCCCCTGTCCATGCACCTGAAGATTTGTTCAGAAATTCCACACTCCTACATATTTCAGCACATTTTGGGTTTACTTGTATATTTTATCACAAATTGATTATGTTTTATTTATATTTTCTATACAGCCCTGCATTACAACTAAATTATAAGCCTTTCAATGATATAAAAACTGTATTTTCAGATGCAGGAATAAATTAGCAAATTATTTTTTTATTTAATTATGGAAATGCTCTGGTCCATTCTATATAGGTAGGATTCACCTGAAGATATAGTCAAAATGTAAGTTTTAGGGGCCGGAGTGATAGCCCAGCAGGTAGACCATTTGCCTTGCATGCGGCCGGCCCATGTGGGCCCAGGTTAGATCCCCCGGCATCCCATATGGTCCCCTGAGCAACGCCAGGAGTAATTCCTGAATGCAGAGCCAGGAGAAACCCCGGGCATTGCCGGGTGTGACCCAAAAAGCAAAAAAAAAAAAAAGTGAGTTTTAGCTCAGAAAAATAGAGACAGTTAATAAAATCACTTAAAGCTAAAATTGTTAGCTTTCAGAAAAGGGTATGCTTAGACACATATTATTCTTCAGCTCACTTACCAGACAGTTACTGAAAACTAATTTTAGTGCCCTAAACATTGCTTCCATTACAATAATTTCAATTAAAAAATTCAGGCACCTGATTTACAGAGTTCTTAATATTTAGGCACCTGATTTACAAACTTCTTCACAGTTGAGTTTCAGGTATAGTTTTCCCACACTTGTCCTATTGCCTGAGTTATTTACATTCACTCTTGTCCTCTAGCCTGCGTCCCTGACAGGCCGATTTTCTTAAGTTTGGGTATTGTAAGCTGTATCTCATGCTTTGATTTTTGTTTGTTCTATGGTTAAGGCATCAAGTTAAATAATACCTCTTCACCACCAGTGTGTCCATAGCGTTCTCCCTGCCTCTATGTAACCTTCCATCCACCTCCTCTTCTATTAACTTTTAACTCAGCTTGTTTTTATACAAGTAAAAAACACTAGTCTAAATATGGAAAACAGATTTAAAATGTTGATTTTATTGTCAAATGTATGTAAAGACAATTTTAAGCAGATTTAGCATACATAAAAATAAATTCATATATACTTCTCCAAAGTGTACTCCAAGGACCTTAAGTAGAAATAAATGTTTTCTCATAAGAATATTCACAACTTCATTGAACTTATTTATTTGAGTGTGGCCTTAGGATTCGATAAAACCCAAATTATATTAGTTCAAGATGCTACAAAGTCCAATTATATATTATTGAAATAAACAAAGGCAGAGACAGCTGGATTTTATGCTTCATTGATCCCAACAACTGATTTCCCATCTGCATCCCAAATGATATTTTCCTGGAGCAAATGATTGACAAATATGTATTGTAACTAATCATAAAGAATGTAGCATCTAAAAGCAACAAACTAAAATCTTACTTTCCTTTAGTCAGTATATTTTATGAGTATAGAGAACCATGTACATGCAATATATTACAAAATGTTAATGTTTTCATGTGTCTCACTGAAGGCATGGACAGAACAGGAGAAAATCAATGAAGCAAGACTTCTAACTTCCTTTTACTATCCACTTTTGCAGGAACATTTGTCTTCCAGGCATTTCAGGAAATTATCTTTTCTGTCTGCTTCCCTTTGTGTGCACAGAAAGTGAGTGGAATAAGAAAGACAATGATTTGAACAAAAGCTGGTTTGAGGAGTCTAGAAATAGAAATTACTTTTATGGTTTTCTTTTTACTTTGTGTTTATATCTTCTGTACCTTATTAACAGCTCCATGAAATACCTGAGGTTATGTAACATAAAAATCCACAAAATTAACCATGTGTAAAACAGCCATGCTTTTTACAAGTGTCTTTAATTTTGCTAATTTCATTTATGCCATGTATTTTAGCTTCAAAATGTATAACTATTCATAAAAAATCATATTGGGAAGAAATCAACATTAAAATGTATTCCTGTTTTATAACAACTACCGTGGATGATGATATTATTATCATACTGATGGTATGAGTTTGTTTCACTGTAACACAAATACCCCATTTGCATACCAGCATATAAAAGTTTGTTTATACCCTCCATATTCAATGTTCTCTTACTTAGAATAACAAAATGTAAAGTTTCAGAACTCACATCACAGAGGAGAAAATTTTACCCCAGAAAATAAGTGCATCAGTCAATATTATATGATAATTTTAATGCTGTGTCATAATTTAGAATTAGATCTGCTAACACTGACCATAGCATTGTAATCTAGAATGAATTTTCCAGATGAAGAGCATTTTTCTTCAAAACTTCCTTTGAAACTCTGGTGGGAATAAAAACAGAGAGGAAAAAGTCTCTGAAAAATAAAAAGGCATGATTTCCTCTGATTGCATAGATAAAATTGCTATCTATTCACAGGGTTCATTGACTTATTCATTTACATAACTTGTTTCTCCCTCTCCACTTATTCTTAAAGACAAGCCTTTCTTAAACATCAGCACAACATGCATTTCCTACAACCCCATATTTTGCCACACCCCTGCTGCATTTCCCTTGAAAGAATCTTCAATAGTTGTCGTCTTATTCTGACACCATTTCTCATCTCAATAATCTTTTATTTACTTGATAGCCAGGGGCTTCTTGCTGAAAAATTCCTCTATCATGGAGCCGGAGCGATAGCCCAGCTGGTAGGGCATTTGCCTTACATGGGGCCAGCCTGTGCTGGCCCAGGTTTGATCCCAGCATCCCATATGATCCCCCGAGCACCACCAGGAGTAATTCCTGAGTGCAGAGCCAGGAGAAACCCCTGAGCATCGCCGGGTGTGACCCAAAAAAGAAAAAAAAATTCCCCCATCACATCTGTATTTTAGTCAACATCCCAGTAATATTTCAAACCACAGGTTAGCACTTCATCCCACCTAAAGTGTCTCTTTATTTCTTAATTTGACACTATTTTCTGATGCTATTCATTGCTTTTGTTGGGTTCTTTTACTTATCGTATAATTGTCATGTTGCTTCAGAGCTCTTTTATGAGTCTTTCTCTGCTCTGGATATGTCGAAGGCCATGTTTTACTTCTGGCTATCATGGCAACAATTTTTCTGAAAACTGTATCTTTAAATTTGTGTGCTATCTTCTTAGTCCTTCACTGGTAAATAGGCAGTTGATAAACAATTTCATAAAATTTGCCAAACTCTTGATTATTTTCCCCGGATGACTTTATCTGCGTATAAAACACCAAGCTGCTTGATTCCATTGACCCCCAAATATGGAGGTCATCCTGAATTCTTTCATGATTAGAGATTTTTTTGTATTCCCATCTTACTATGTAATTCAAAATTTCATTACCTTTCTCTAAACTATCAACCTTATCCACGAAACAAAAGTTTTACTTGTATCCATCTTCATCATCTTCCCAATCATTTCTCAAATAGACCAATGTGATATCCATTTTTGTTTCTCTCCTCTCTCACTCTCTGCTTTACCATTATAAATTTACCATACTGTATTTAATCTTTCTAAATTTCAGCTTATGTTTTTATTCCACCAATACCCACTTATCTTATATAGCATAAAACCCAAACATAATTTTTTCAGAGCTTTATCTGCATTAGTAAACTCTCAAATCTCATCTTTCACATCATCAAATGTGTATGTTAGTATACTAGCCATCTTCCTATTTAGATACTGTTCTCTTAACATATATCCAGATTCAAGGTTTTTATTAAAATATAATGACAGCTAAATATACTAAATGCCCTTTTGACTATACTCTTCTGAGCAATTAACATATTTTAATTTGCTGTTTCCAATAAGTTCATGAAGCAGATTTTATTATTGCTGTGTCTCTGAGGTACTAAGATGCTAAAATTTGAGGACCCAGAGAGTAAAAAGTAGAATCAGTATTTAAATCCAGGTCACCACATTACTTTATGTTCCCAAGTATCATAAGATGGTGACTTCCTCAAGTTGATTCAATGCTTAAGAGAACTTCCCTTCAATTTATTTGTCCATGATTTACTCATAGATCAGATAAGCTCTCAGATTACTTATTGCCTTAAGAACTCCAATGAGAGATCTTTACCACTGACACAGTTCAAAGAAACACCTAGTCACGCAGTCATAAAACACTATTCATATATCTGCATTGATGTACTCTAGCCTTCAGTTTATTTAATTTTCTCCTAGTCCCTCTCTTCTGTCTGAAGTACAACAGAACAAAAGTGTTAGGAGAACACTGAAATGAAAACGAATTGCTCCCAACAAGGCAGATGGTATAAGAGTCAGTCAGGGCTGAGAGATGGTGCAGAATGTAAAGCACTTGCTTGTTTTGCATGAAACTATGGCAGCAGCCACCCTTGTTTGAATCCGGGCACTGTATGTTGAATACTGACCCCAAAGCTCTGAAAGGGGTTACTCCTTAGCACAGATTCAGGAACATCTCCCTGAGCACTTCTGAGCATCCCTAAAAAAAAAAAAAAAAAACAAAGAGAGCCAGAGTGATAATCCAGCCAGTAGGGCATTTGCCTTAGCATGCGGCTTCGATCCTTGGGATCGAAGCCCATATGGTCCCCACACAGTGCCAGGAGTAATTCCTGAGTACAGAGACAGGAGTAACCCTTGAGCATTGTTGGGTGTGACCCAAAAGTAAAAAAAAAAGAAGAAAGAAAGAACCACTTAGTCATTCAATGGAGGATCTATGAGAATCTATACTGGATTCAGTGAACAGCAAAGTGAATTTTCATGTGAAATTATATGTCGATTTTAGTTTTATATATATTTATTGTCATGAAGTAAATATTTCAACATATTCATTATTTCAGATTAAGAACCATGTAAAATGTTGACTTCATTTTAAAATTGCTAAAGTGCCAGAGAAATAGTATACATGGTAAGCACTTGCCTTGCATGTAGTCTACATGGGTTTGTTCCCCAGATCCCACAGATGATCCTATAAGCACTACCAGGACAGATCCCTAAACACAGAGCCAGGAATAAACCCTGAGTACACCTGGGTGTGACCAATAAAAACAAAGAATCTGAAATCTTTTAGTCACTAATTCTTCCTTTTAAGTATGCCTCTTAGATTAATGCTACAAAGACTGGTTTGCCAAAGGTTTATAACTTTAGCTGCAAAGTTGTGGCCCAAATTCAAACATGGAGTGCTGAAGGAAGAATCGCACTTTGTGAACCATTGGGAGGACAAAGAGAGCTGATAGGTGACAGACATGGAGGAACATGATAGAAAGGACCATATGGTTGAGAATCAAATAACACAAAGCATGCAGCTTATAAAGTTCAGAGGACCTTCCCTGGACAGATGTGAAATATAAATAGACCTCATATAGATTCATATAGGTTCATACAGATCTCATATAGATTCATTCTATCATATAAATAGATCTCATATAGATCTAAAATAGATTTATTTAAAATAAATCTCATAAAGTATTATTTGCATATTTCAAATATATGCATATTTGCATAACTTACTGAAATTACAGAATTAAGTTTGAAAAATCATTTAAACTTACTAGAATATATAGATAAGTTTTCTTTATACAGATTGTTCCATAGCATTAAGAAAAATATGCAAAACTAGATCAATAAGACCTCTGAAGAAACAGAAATATAGGAATATTTAGAAAAAAACAGAAAGATTTAGAAAAATTTAGAAATAAGAGAAATCTAGAAATATATCCTTTCTAGATTCTCAGCAGTCATTTGATATAGAAAACTCAACATGGAGAATTAGTTAAATGTGCTGATTAATTTTAATGCTTGACCGTTTATGGGTATGTTTTTTGAAGGCAAGTAAGGCGACTAGAAACAAAACTCAAGTGATCTAGGACAATGTCTCAATAGATGATTTACTAAATGTTAAATTAATTAAGACTACATTTCTATAATTTTATTTAATATAACCATATTTTTAGTGCTCACAATCTCACCCTTTTCTTCTCAATATAGACATGCATGATCTGAAATAAATTCATCACTTTCTTTGCTAGTTGTTTCCAAAAGATAAAACTAAAAAGAAACTTTTTATGAAAAGCAATGGAAAGAGTAAGGATAGCACTGGTATTTGAAGGTGCTGCAACATATGGAGTGATTTTTTTCCACATGTTCGTCTCATCTTCCCTAACTTAACATAGTCCTAATGATAACAAGGTCTCAGTAAATGACTGCTAAATACTGTACTTCATATTTAAAATATATATACTATATATATTATATATATCAAATATATATTAATATTTGCTTTCTGGGTCACACCGGCAATGATCAGGGTTTTTCCTGCTCTGCACTCAGGAATTATTCCTGGTGGGGACCGTATGAGATGCCGGGGATCGAACCCGGGCCGCATGGGCTGGCTGAGTGCAAGGCAAACGCCCTACTCTCTGGGCTATTGCCTCGACCCATATTTAAATATTAACTGTTGATTTTGTCCTATAACATACATCAGAGAAAAATACCATACATTCAAGCAAAATGCAAAGTTATTTTCATTTTATATAATTAGAAGTATTTAACCCTACCTTTATATTGTCTTGTGGCTGGAGTGGTAGTACACTGGGTAGGGCATTTGAATTGTATATGGCCACCCAAAGTTCAATCTCAAGCACCTCCCATGGTCCTCAAACCCACCAAGAGTGATCCCTGAGCACAGAGCCAGGAGTAAGCCTTGCTCAATGCAGGATATCTGTGTGTGTGTCTATCTCTTCCTCTTCCTCTCCCTTTCTTGTCTCTTTCTCTGTATATATATATATATATATATATATATATATATATATATATACATACATACACACAATTACATATATAATTCTGTCAAAAGACCTAGTCTAACCAATTTAAGACAGCATTATTCCTGGTCCTAATGCTTGATTAGATACATGGACCACAGAAATTTACCAACCAAAGTATTCAATGCTGATAGTTGTAAATGTTGATTACATGATATTCATGACATAATATGGGTCCCTGAGATAATTTTTTGTACAAATTTAACTAATCTAGTCAATTCAATTCATAATGTAATAGTAATCTATTTAACTAAATGGAGAAAACCAGAGTGCCAAGGAAACAAATTACTACTGAAATATGCATAAGTGTAATGCAAATAAGGGCTATGTAACTTCCTGAATCATCTGAATCATTTTCAGATTTCTATAAGGACGTCTTAATGAAAGAGGTGATATTGAGTATTACAAAACCTAGAACAGAATTCCGTAATCTTTGTTTAATAGCAGTGGGTATGTAGGGTACTGTGTGTTACATCTTTGCTTCACAATATAGATTTGATCTGAAATCACTTCACTTCTTTGCCAGTTGAGTCTGAATAAAAATCATAAAGAAATTGAACAAATATGTATAAGAAATGAAATTTTAAGGGGCACAACTTCAGACGCTAGAGGCTACTCTGGAAAGGAACAGTTTTGCTGATATCACTATCACTATCTTCCCATTCATCATCAATTTGCTCAAGCGGGCACCAGTACATCTCCATATATCTTGTCTCATGCTAGTAGAGCCCAAAGGCATCTGCTTGCTCCAGGAACATAAAGAGCCTCAAACCATTATATTAAGTCATGGGAACGGCCTAATATAATTGTTACTGGTATTTGGCATATCAACTATGACACGGGAGCTTGCCAGGCAAGGCTAAAAATCTTTCTTTCAGGTTTTATTATGCACTTAGGCCATCTAAAATGTTAAGTCAAACTCCATTACTGCAAAATCTCTATTCTCTTTCAATACTGAAACAACTTGAGGTATCCATAATTTCTTATTGATTGTGTTTCCATTTGACCATTTCCTGTTGGATAGAAAGCTTTGTGGAAATGAACAATCACTGTGTCTATTCTTCATATTGGGAACATTATATTGATTTGTATGAAGCTGTGGTTTCCCTGAACTCACATCTTTTCCTGCCTTTTTTGCAAAATATACTCAAGTACCCTTTTAAGGAATGGGGAATAGTAGGAAACTTACAACTTTGCTTGTCAGAAAATGCCTTTATTCAATCATCCTCTGATTTTTTTTCCTAAATATAAAAAGTGTCGGGGCGCCGCCAGGGTCCCCAACAGTGTCGGGAAGCGAGTTCCCTTCTACCTCCGAAGCCAGCGGGGAATGGATGAAGACTCAGGAATCCAATGCAGTTTTAAAAGGGCTTTACTATCACAGGTTCCAATGTACAATCCAAGAGCAGGGAAAACCTCCAGACTCTGGGTTCCCAGCTAGGCCCCAGCAGGTGTAGGCCAAGATGGCTGCCACCACGTATTGAGGCCCAACAGAGAATGGAGAGGACGGAGAAGCAAAACACCAAGGAAAGCCAAAATGGCAAAAGGGGGAAAAAGAGAGCTTCTTTCTTCTTGCAGCTTATCTTATATCTAGAAATCCACCCAAACTCCCAGCCCAGCCCACTCTGGGCTGGGCTATCTAGAGATGAAAACAGGAAAATAGCTTTATAGAAATGTAGCAACTTCAGGAAACCATCGGGCTGTTTACAAGGACCCAGAGCTAATTAAAAGCCTCCTAGCAGAGCTGGGAGGAGCTATAAGCTAAATCTAACTTCCCCTGGCAGGAAGGATCAAATGCCTTCAGGTAATTTCTCCCAGCACCTCACCTAATGTCTTGAGTCAAGATCTGCCTGGAATTGCCTTTCTAGGGTAGAGAAGGGGGTCTCTGAGATGGCATGTCTCTGTACCAAAGACTAATACTAATGCCAGTTAAATATTTCTCCAAGCCTTCACAAGAGTCTCATCTACTTCACGGTAGTTTTATATTTTAGTTGCCTTTGAGTTATCAGGGAGCCATGCTTGCTTGCTTGGAGGCAAACAGCATTTCTCTCTGGGCTAATTACTTAGAGATCCAAGGTGGCCAGGCAAATATGCTGGTAAGATCTAGCTAGTCCCACGATGATTGTGGTAGCATGAGAGAATATTTATACCAGCCAGTACAGAATACATGGTCAGATAAGACTGCCACATTCAGACTACCCCCTATCTATGAAGTGACCTGCAGGAGGCAATCCAGAGCAGATGCAGAGGCCTAGGCTTCTAGGTGTCCTGCAACATAAAAGAACTTGTTACTGTCTTCCAGAATCTAGTGCTAATATAAGAAGTCTGGAATCAGAAGAGATAGTTCAGCAGGCAGAGTGCTTACTGCAAATGACCAAACTTGAGCCAAAACAATAGGACTCCATATGGTTCTCTGAGCCCAACAGGGAAGAATCCCTGAGTGCAGGGACTTGAGTAAACCTAAGCACTGCTGGGTGTGGTCCAATGCCCCACCTCAAATAAAAGGTAATAAGTCTAATGCCAGTTACATTTTGGTCTATTAGATATGACCAGCACACGCTCCTTCCCTAAGAAGTTCTAACATCCTACTTTTACTATCACTGCCCTAAATCTTCATAGTAATTGTTTGAGGAAACCTTTTTGGTTCATTATGAAGCATACTATTCATCTAAATATTTATTTGTGCTAGAAAAATTACCTGCATAGTATTGTTTTTTATTTTTTTTATTATACCACCGTGAAACATACAATTACAAAGGTGTTCATAATTGGTTCTTGGTAATACAGTATTCCAGCACCCATCCCTCCACCAGTGCCCCATTTCCACCACCAATGTACCCCTCCCCTCCCCCCCCAGGCCGCCTTAATAGCAGGTACCCCAGTTTCCCTCTCTTTCTCTCTCTATCTCTCTCTCTGTCTCTGCATCTCTCTCCCTCTTATTTTACACATTGTAGCTAGCCCTGCAGATATTTAGAGTTTATCACTTAAGTCTCTTTGTGTATATTCAGTGGTGAGTTTTAATCTGCCATTACCATTTCCCATATTTAGTAAAACACTGGTATCTATTTATATCCTATTAATGAATGCAGTCATTCTATATCTGTCCTTTTCCTTCTGACTAATTTCACTCAGCATGATAGACTCCATGTCCATCCATTTGCAGGTAAATTTCATAATTTCATCTTTTCTGACAGCCGCATAGTATTCCATAGTGTAGATGAACCACAGTTTCTTTAGCCAGTCCTCTGTTCTCGGGCATTTAGGTTGTTTCCAGATTCTAGCTATAGTGAATAGCGCTGCATAGTATTGTTGATGATTTTCTTTACCCTTTCAATATTTCCTCTCATTTAGGAAACTTGCTTGTCTGGTACCAGAGTTCATGTTAGGGTTTAATATACATCCCTATCATTTTTTCATATTTTCATAAATAGTTTTTGTTTTAATTTTGAAAGTAATGTTCCCTATCATAAAATATACATTTTGTTGAATGTCACTATATTTTTAATTTCCAGTTGCTCATTTACAACTTCCCTTTTCATGATAGGTGCAGAGTCTAAGATTTATAAATCATTCTAAAGAGATTAGGACTTCTGTTTTCTGAGTTTTCTATGTTGGTTTGATTTTCTGCATATGTACACACTTGTCCCTGACCAACCTTATCAGAGGTTTAACTCAGAGTTACAAGTATCTTGCAGTGCTGGAATCTAGAGCAGTGCTCAGGGATCTTCAGAGCTGAGCTGGTGATGCTGAGGGGGGGGTGTGGCATGTGCTATTGAGGATTGAATAGGCTCAATCCTTATTCACTTTAAAGTACAGGTAAGAATTTTAACCCCTACACTATGTCTCTAGTCCTAATTTTGAATACTTTGGACAATAAATATGCTTGGAATTACTATATGTTAAGGTAGAGCTTGGCATTGCACTCCATAGTGCAGAGTAAGGAGAATTCCAACATCGTAATGCAGTAACCTTTGCTCTGAACTTCCAGCGCCAAAATCATTTGCCATACATCTTTTAGGAACATTTGGGTCTTTAACAGTTCCTAAATTTTTTTAATCTACTTTCTAATGCCCTGCACATACAATGAAGATGAGATCAATTTTTAGTATGTTTTCTTATTGTTCTGTTTTCAAAGCCTGTTTCATGTCCAACATCTTTAACTATTATTTCTAGGTCCCTATTTCTACATTTCTTCTTCAAGGTAATGGCTCCTTTCTCAGAACCAGTGTCTGCTTAAATATTAATGCGTCTTATCTCATCCCACATATTTAATTATCACTATCCATCACCTTCTGTCTTCTAGAAATGTGTGAAAGTTTTTCTCTACTAATGATTCTTATTCCATTATCTTTTACTTTTATGGTTTTTCTCCCACATGTTTTATTCCTTTATTATTATTTTAATGAGATTTGAGGAAAGGCATTGTAAATCTATCATTGCAAGGCAGATCACATCTCACATTTCATCCAATGTAAGAAAATTAATTAGAAAGGTATTATTCAAGCCTAATTAAAAAGTAAATATTTTGTTTATTTGAATCTTCCAGGAATATGGTGTCTTCTTATTTATTTCAATATAAAAACTTTTCATATGCTTAACACTTAAGAGTTAGAAATGTGTACTTAAGACATTATATAACCATATAGTATTCTACTACATTCACAGAATATATTAAACTAGATAAAGAATATGTTCATTTTTCTAGTTCTAATTTATGCTTTATTCATAAATATGTATATATTTTATACTATGTTGAGTTTAAATATTAAATTTCAAATTCTTGCTTTTTATTCTGCATTGTGTTCCTGAGAAGTTATAAAACACCCCAAGTTTATTGGGTTTAAAAATATTACCAATAAATTATTTGTTATGAAAATACATTATATTATCACATCTAGTTTTCTCTAACAAAAAAAAACTTATACTAATTTCATATTTTCTTAAATACTATAAATTACTGAATTTAAAGTTATCACCGATATATTGTATAAAATATAATGTTCCCATTATAATTTTCCTAAACTCACAACTTAGTGTTCTTTCCGTTATATTACTCTTATCAGGATATTTATAAATAAAAATTAGCCAAAACGAGTTTATTTTGTGACTTACTTGCTTTGAAAATCTGTTCTTTCCCTTCCAAACACAGAACTGGCCCAAAAAATTAATAAGTTCTGAGGATACAGAGAATGCAGGGTTATTTTTTTCTAGTTTACTTTATTCTAAGGATGTACAGTTTTGTCTAGTTAATATAAATTGTACAGTCTCTAAGTGTAGAGGTGAGGGATTGGAGGATGATCTGGTAGTAATCCGGGAGAAACATTTTATGGGCAATTTGTTTAATTCTCACTTCTTAGAGAAAAGCACTGATGAATTAGAATAATGATAATAGCTTCCCTCATTTATTTTACTCAAGTAGGAAGATCATTTTTATTATTTTAGCATTTCATAATTTAGATTCACATTTAAAGATGCAACTATTGTGATTCAAACCACAGCTAGATATCTACTACCAATATCTAGAGCTGAATATCTACTATTTATTTATCTGATAAATGATTATTTATTCATATTATGTGATATCAGAGACCGGATAGATAGCACAGCTGGTAAGGCATTTGTCCTGCAAGCAGCCAAGCCAGATTCAACCCCTGGCATCATATATGTTCCCATGAGCACCATCAGAAGTAATCCTCAATGGCAGAGCCAGGAGAACTCTTCTGTGCACAACTGGGTGTGTCCCCAAAGCAAAATTTACAGAAGTGATATCAATCCAATGAATTGCTTTCTTCCAAATCTCCCATCTTTGGTCTTGGCATGCATGTTGGAATCGATGGACATTTTCATCAAACATCTTTATGTTTCTTTGTTTCAGCATGTGGCAAGCTGATGAAAATCACAGGCCCAATTACAGTCAAGACATCTGGAACCCGATTTGGTGCATGGATGACAGACCCGTTAGCATCTGAAAAACATAACAGAGTATGTTGCTTCCATAAACAACTTTGCTTTTAATTATGTTTAATTTATACTTTATGCCTACAGAACTATTTATTCATTATCTTCAGGGATATTTCTTCCAACCTGAAAGGGATTACATTGTTTGAAGCTTTCAATTTGGTAGCATTAACATATAGAGAGATATATCAAATTAATACTAATTTTTAATCTAATTTTACTGATCTTGATTTTGTTTACAGCTGAAAATATAAAAATTCTCTTTATATTTCTAAAAATTTTATCTACCTTGAGGTGTTGCATGTGTGGCTGCAGTGCCTGGCTGCAGGTGGCAGACAGGAGACAGGCTTCTCAACACCCAGACTCTGTCCCTGGGCCCTGGACGGTTGATAGTCTCACATAGAAAAAGACTGGGCCCCTGGGATGAACCCAGAGCCAAGGCAGAGCCTGGCAAGCTACCCGTGGTGTATTCAATATGCCAAAAACAGTGACAATAATGGACCATATTCCCAATGAATGGAGACATTACTGGCGCCTGCTGGAGCAAATCAATGAACGATGAGAAGACAAGTGATACAAGTGAAGTGATTTATCTATGATTTTTTTAAAAAATTCTTCTATAGTATAAATAAAGAAAATATGGATAAGTATAAAATTTCAAGAGCTCATAACTAGATGCTTCATGAGTTAAAATATCCTAAAATCTATAGGTAATTTTTAAATTATAGCTCTGAAACATTTGCAAAGTGTTTTCCTAAGTTTACAGTGGTCTATGTTATATAAATCTGTATAATAAAACCCACTGTAGCACAATTTATGCTGTATGACAGCTCTCCTCTGAATATATTATGATTCTTTGTCTTATTGGGGAAGTGCTCAAACTGTACTGTATTAAATTTCTTAATAGGTCCAAGAGATTAGTAACTAAACTAGTAAAATGCTTCCAATAAGAAATAGATTTTACCCCAAACTCAATTCATTGAGTCTTACCAGAATATTCCATGGAATTTTTAAGAAAAAAAAAAAGTGAGTACATATAATTAGACAGCATACATTTATCAGGTCAAAAACTAGGCTAAAAACTTTTGCTCAAAGTGGTATTTTTGGCAGTTACCACTACTCTATCAATAAATCAAACAACTGAATGAAGTAGCTGATTTGTTCAGATGTATATTGATAAACACTGAAATATCAAAAATTGAAAGCCAAAAAGGGAGGTGGATAAAAAGTCAATTAACTTCAAAGCAGTAAATTCCAGTTGCCTTTCCACATAGACCTTGACACTGTTTTTGTAAAGGCCTACACTGTAGCAGGTCCACAGTAAGAACATGGCTTCCAGTGTCCAGAAATGGAAATATTAATGAATGCTGGCTCTCATTCTTTCTATTGTAGAATGTTTTAAAAGTGCAAAAATAAGTTACTCCATTTATTTTTTTCCTTTTTCTCAGGTCTGGTACATGGACAGTTATACTAACAATAAAATTGTCCGTGAGTACAAGTCAATGGCAGATTTCGTCAGTGGGGCAGAATCAAGGACATACAACCTTCCTTTCAAATGGGCTGGAACTAACCATGTGGTATACAATGGCTCCCTCTATTTTAATAAGTATCAAAGTAACATCATCATCAAATACAGCTTTGATATGGGGAGAGTACTTGCCCAACGAAGCCTGGAGTATGCTGGTTTTCACAACGTTTACCCCTACACGTGGGGTGGATTCTCTGATATCGACTTAATGGCTGACGAAATTGGACTATGGGCTGTATATGCTACTAACCAGAATGCAGGCAATATAGTCATCAGCCAACTCAATCAAGATACCTTGGAGGTGATGAAGAGCTGGAGCACGGGATATCCCAAAAGAAGTGCAGGCGAATCTTTCATGATCTGTGGGACGCTGTACGTCACAAACTCCCACCTAACTGGAGCCAAGGTGTACTATTCCTATTCCACTAAAACCTCCTCCTATGAGTACACGGACATTCCCTTTCATAACCAATATTTTCACATATCCATGCTTGACTATAATGCGAGAGATAGAGCTCTTTATGCCTGGAACAATGGTCACCAGGTCCTGTTCAATGTTACGCTTTTCCATATCATTAAGACTGAGGATGACACATAAGCAAATATAGCTTGTTTTCACTGTTGTAAAGAGTCATTTGAGATAAACTCTATAAGACCCCTTCTCTCCCTTAAAATTTTTCATCATTTCTCCAAAGCATTGTATTGTGAAACTTGGTGTTTCAGAAAACAAGAGTCTGTCTAAATTAAACTGTTGGAAACTCATCTTAATTCTTAAATTATAAGACCTGACATGTCTTTGTCATGAAAAGCACTAAAGGGAGCAAGCTTACGTGGTTAAAGTCATAGTTTTGCAAATAATTCATGATCTGCCTTATATTAAAGTCAGAGACTAATGGTGGCTTAAATGCATGAATGTCTTTTTATTTTTAACTGTCATTTTTTTTTATTGTCCTTTGCTCCACATTAAGAAATATTTGGTAGGAATTAGTAGGAAAAAAGCACTTTTCCCCCATTTATTTCTAAAAAATATTTAAATATTTCATTTATATGAGAAATAATATATTACTTTGCTGTTATACAATTCTCTGATGCGGTGCTGTACAGCCATTTTTAAATCTCTTGCTAACATTTTATTGGCAATATGTATTTCTACCATTGTAACCACCATTGTGCAATTGTATCTCTTTACTTCTGTGAAAGTAATATTTTTAAAATATACTGAAGTTTAATCTCAGTAATTATTATAGATCAGTTTTCAAGTGTGGTTTAGAAGCAAGTTTTTTTTTTGTTTACCCCTTACAATGCATAGTAAACTAAAAATAATAGAATAAAATTCCTTATATAGGTACTAATTTTACTGAAAGACTATTGGACCACTGACACTGAATGCTAAAATTAGTTCAATAATTACACTATTAACTCCACTGAAAGTAGCCACATAGTTGCTTGCAAAGGTGCAGCTGAGTCACAAAATTGGATTTGACTTGACTCAAATAAATTTAGTCCTTCACAAATAATTATACAAGTATTTTAGCTTATCTTACACATGTTATGTGCAATAATGCAATTCTAAGGAACATAGATAAGATCAGGATTCTCAAAAACATGAAGAACACTAAAAAATTTGTAAAATGAAAATTTCTATATTGTCATTTAGATTTATAGCACGAGCTCTGAAGAGTTATTGGCAACACTTGTGTAAGAGAAAATGAAGGGAAAACATGGGAGTCGTTCATTGGGTTGAAATGTTGAAATAACTAATTCAGAAAACAAGATAGAAAGGTTCTCCCATCACCCTGATTCGTTGTGTCTGAATAATGTAACCAAAAAGAGAAAGTAAAAAAGCATTTTATATTATAACTCCAAAAGCATATAATCAATATATATTGTCACTGAGTTGAGTTTGGATGTAATTTCCATATATTAAACATACCTAAAGAAATTTCACAGAAACTAGTATGGGATGGTTTTATAATTTTAAAAAGGCATATTCTATATAAAATATAAATATGAATTATTATAAATGTTTAGTTTCACATATATAGTATCCTATTTTCTTTGTAAAGATGCAAGATAGCCTATTATGTCAAAATAGTATTAAACATGTAATTCATTTCAAATATGACAAATAAAACATAATTCTAAATCATCTTACTGTCAAAATTGTAGGATTAAGTAACCAAATCTTAAAATTGTTAGTTTAACAATGATATTTTTTGTCTACAAAATCAGCATGATTTAATGATAACTCTTTTGCAATGTTGTCTTCTCTTTTAAAATGTTTATATAAGTTCTCGTCTCTGCTTTTAAAACTTAGGATTTTCACATCATTGTACACATTCCATGAAATAATTAATACTTTGTATATCAAGAGTTTGTATGGAGCAAGTCAATTTCAGAAATGGATTGCATTTGTAGATGGACTTTTAAAGTGTATTGGGGTCTTGATTACTGGTAATTTATTTTTAAATTAAAACTATCGAATATGGTATCACATATGTTCAAACCTGGATGATAACAACATATTTGTGAAATGTGCACCTTGTAAAGCACTTTATTGTTTTCTATGTAATGTTTCATCACCATATTCAATTTATAGTGTATGTGCTGCTAGAGCAAGCACAAATTTTATTATTGTCAATAAAAGTGGAGGTAACATGAGTTTTAAAATGTGATTTTCATTAAACATTTACAATTTAAAAGCATTTTTCTTAGTAAAATACTATCAGTTTTGTGCCTGAAATAAATAATAACTTACACTAATTAGTGAGTTTCTCTTTTGTCTTAAATAAAATTTACAAGGGAAATAATGAGCTTTTTGGATGGTGAGGTTGGGGGGGGGCCACACCCAGTGTTACTCCTGGATTACTCCGGTCTGTGCTCAGAGATCAGTTCTGGCAGTGCTCAGGAGACAAGTCTACAGTGCCAGGGAACAAACCCAAGTTGGTCTTGTGAAAAACGCATTCCCTGCATGATATACTATCTCTCTGGACCCTTGTAGTGATTGTTTTAAAATCATATGCATAATCCAAGCATAAAATAAAACTTATAAAGTATTCATCTTTAAGGATTTGTATAGGTTAAAGAGATATTATAAAGGTGAAGGTGCTTGCCTTAAAGGCTTGTGGCAGATTGCGGCTCAATTTCTGGCACCATATATGTCCCCATATGCACCATCTGTGTTGCTCCATTAGCACCTATGAAGGGTAAGTCCTGAAAACCACTCGGTATGCCCAAACTCCCTCACTCAAAAATATCCAAGGATTTCTGTAGCTAATATTTTCCATCAACAATGAACAAAATTTCTTTTTTTTTTTTTTTTGGGTCACACCCGGCGATGCTCAGGGGTTACTCCTGGCTCTGCACTCAGGAATTACTCCTGGCGGTGCACGGGGACCATATGAAGTGCTGGGGATAGAACCCGGGCCGGCGCAGGCCGGCCGCTGCAAGGCAAATGCCCTCACCGCTGGGCTATCCCTCCGGTCCCAATTAACAAAATTTCATGTCACTCATATATGATCCTGTTTGTGTGTCACTTGTGTTCATGGCCCTGGAATTATTTCATAATGCTTTTATATTTGAGTTTAGAGAAGGATAGCATTTCAGCACTTCACTGATAAAGAGAGGCAAAAGAGAAAATGATACAGATACCCATAAGCAACCTACAATTAAATTTATCATAAATTCATGTTTCTTATCAGCTTGCTCATAGGACACTTTCATCCTTATAACATTCTTTCTGATGAAATCTTACCTTCAGAAAATAATGGTTATTTCTTATTAATTTTTATTTACATTAAAATTATTGACTTTATATCTAAAAGACACTAATTATGGGCCAGAGAGATTGTACAGAGGGTAGGGCACTTGTGCACGTGGCCTGATCTTATCAGGGTTAGATCCCTGGCACTACATATGGTCCTAAGAACACCACCAGGAGCACAGAGTCAGGAGTAAGCCCTGAGCACAACTGGGTGTGGCAAAAACAGAAAAATAAATAAAACCACTAAATTTACAAGTAAAAGTATTTAGACAGAATTTTTAACATAACGTGTAATAGTACTTCTGTTCATCTGGAATTATGCCAGTTGTTTTCCTACATTGGTTACATATATATGTAATATCCTTTATCTTTATTTTCTTCAAAAATTGATTTTTAAAAAACAAACTGTGATCTCCTTGGCACTCAGTATTGCTGAACCATTTCTGCAAATGTATATTTTAATAAAATTGGTAGTGAAGTTAAAGGTATCCCTATAAGTGCAAATATGAAACAAATAGACTTGCACAGTTTCCAAGGACATATAAAAATATGGATAATTTTGGAAACATTAAAAATGGCTTTTTGCTGATTCGTGAGGGAGATATGGCTGTATTCTTTGACCAAATATGATATAAGTTCCTATTATAAAAGAATTAACTGTTATAGGCATAGTCAGTGTTGCATCTTTCATTATCACTTATGTGAACCATAAAAATAATGCCATAAAGTGATGGACCCTAGCACTATAAGCAGGGAGCATTAATTAAAATGTTGATATTATACAAAGCCTAATCTCTGCTAATCACTAGAGACATTATTTGAGAAAGACTCAGATGAACCAAACCATCCATTTCAGTATGATATTGATATTAAAATCAAGATAGTTGGATGATTCCCTCATTAATCAGCATAACGTCAACAAAACAAATAGACTTGAAACAAATAGACTTGGAAATTTTTCAAATTTCCAAACTTCTAAAAAATAAGTAAGACAAAATAAGTAAGCCAGAAAGATATTAGAAGTTTGTTTCACAGTGACTTTTTCAGATAAGTTCTCAGATTTAATCAACTACACTCTTTTGAATTATTGAACTTACCCTAGATAAAAAGAAACATGAAAACATTAATTTATGGAAGAAAATGAAAATTACCAAAATATTTCTATTACTTTTCTATTAAATAGAAAATGTATATTAATTGGTGATAATCTTTCAAATAAAAATTTTAAACTGTTGATGTCAGGAGGTAGGTCAACTTGTAGAACACAGGCCTAGCATGTATGAGACCCTGAGTTCAACTCCTGGCCCTGTAGGCACCTCCCACCCATATCAAATGGCTAGAGCCCAAGTAACACTCTACCCTCCCACTCAGTACTACCAGGATAGACATTGCAGGGAGCAGCCACAATAAAGACAAAATAGAAGAAAATATTTTCTCTGTTCTTTAGTCAATATAAAGAAATTTCAAAAATGACTTAAAATACATTATAATTCATATGATAATATTGCATCAGGCTTAGTGGAATTTCAATATTTTTTAGAATTTGCTTGTTCCCAAATGATAAAATGTTAGACAACTTACTTCATTGAAGCTCAACTCTTCAATCACCAAATAAGTTTACAAGTATAAATCATTAAATATCTTTTAAAAACAAGAAAGCTGTATGAATAAGTACAAAGCTTCACCTTGCCAAAAATAGTTTCATCTTTCATATCTATAACATCTAAAACATTTGTACTTACTTAGAGATATAAAGTATAAGGTACATATGAAAAAGTTATTAGAAATTTTATACTCTAAGGAGTTTTCTATATACTACACCACATATACAGCACAATACCAAGTTTTATCACTTTTTTTTTTTTTTTTTTGCTTTTTGTGTCCACCCGGCAATGCTCATGGGTAAGTCCTGGCTCTGCACAAAGGAACTACTCCTGGTGGTGCTTGGGAACCAAATGGGATGCTGGGGATTGAACCTCAGTAGGCTGCATGCAAGGAAAACACCCTACCCGCTGGACTATCATTCCGCCCCCCTTTAATCACTTAAGAATTGTTTCCCCAGAAGCACTGGCAACGTTAGTTACAAAAGACTAATCATGACCATATGTATCATTCTCATCGCAACTTATACTTGGAAATATCACGTAGTTCCAAAAATTTCTAGAAAATAAATTTATATCATTATGCCTGAGAGATAATATCTTTAATCTCTCAGCCAAACTATGTCTCAAATGGGTACTAAATTCTGAATATATAACTGTCAAAATAGTCTTATGTTCATATTTCTAGTGAGATAGACAGCAAAAAATTAATTTCAGGGCTGGAGCGATAGCACAGTGGGTAGGTCTTTTGCCTTGCGTGCAGCCGACCTGGGTTTGATCACCAGCATACCACATGGTCCTCTGGGCACCGCCAGGAGTAATTCCTGAGCGAAGAGCCAGTAGTGACGCCTGAGCATCACTAAGTGTGACACAAAAAGCAAAAAAAAAATATTTTAAAAAGTTAGGATTATATTAATTGTTGTGAAACAAATAAAGTTATCCTATGAAAACTGATTGAATACTTGCTGTATTGAATACTTCTAGATGTGAAAAGACATAAAAGGGGATAAATGGTACTCTCTAAGAAGCATCCTGCACATGGCAAATTAAGTCAAAGAATGACATATGACTATCTAGTCCCCCCAAAAAATTAACCTCTTCTCTATTCCTAGAAATCATAAAACAAATATTAATTCTCTATTGCAAAATATTTTTTGAATCTAGGGTTTAAGGATCTGCCTTTGAGGATAACAAAACTATGAAAATACATGCTAAATATAGTGTGTATATGCAAATTCTGTTATTTTCAATTTCTTTCACATTCTGAAAAAAGTCATCACTATGACAATAAAATCTAATGTAATCCTTATTTATTAAAACATCTTTAGAGAGAGCAATGAATGTCAGTCATCTGTCCTTCAATTCTCCAGAATACTGTCTTGATTAGGAGACAAGAATCAGCATCTTACTATTACTATAACTTCTTTCCTCTGAAGAACTCAAGATTAAGTTGTTTTTACAAAAACTCTAAAGGTATTTAAGACAACAACAACAACAACAATTTAGGACTAAATCCAATTACATTTCTTTGATCTAGTCTCAGAACAAATTCTTACTGTGACTCAACTCTCTTTATCATAAAGCCCATTCTACATTGATTTGAACCTGGAGAATATAGTCTTAAATTTTTAACACATTCCTTTAGACGATTATTATGCTCTCTGGAACTGAGCAGATATACTACTCTATCAATTGAATTGCAAACTCCTTTTCTGAAATTAGCTACCACGGCAATATATAAAGAGCAGTGTAAGGTCATTACAGTTGCCTTAGGCATTTAATCTATTATTAGAGAAAATAAAGGATCACTTATCACTTGATCACTTGAATCTGTTATCCATAGATTTGCTCGAGCAAGTGCCAGTAACATTTCCATTGGACCCTATCACGTGCCAATGTAGCCCAATGGCATCTGGTTGATTCAGGAATATGAAGAGCCTCAAACCGTTCCTTCAGGGTCTTGACAAGGAAGTCTGACCATCTTGTAGATGGGCGGCCACGTAATCGTAACGGCTCTAGTCCAGCGGTTGTCTGCAAATTGCATTACATGTCCAGCCCATCCTGATTTTCGATGCCTTGGCAAACGAGACAGCGCCCCCTGATTCTCCAAACAAAAAGAGCAATTTTTTTTTAGTATTTTTTATGAACTAGTTCCTGAGGCCCCATTCACTCTCAATGGAACAAACATCTCTGAATGCAGCAGTTATGTGTATCTAGGTTGAGAAGTCAACATGATGAACTACCTAAAACCTGAGCTGCGCAGGAGGAAGAGAGCGACATGGAATGCCTTCAAAGGCATCAAAGAAATAGCTAAAAGGACAAAAGAACCTCAGGCTCCGGGCACATCTCTTCGACTCCACCATTCTCCCCTGCATTAAGATACATCTCAGAGACCTGGGCCCCACTAGAAGCAGGATGAGAATGCTATTCGGGTCTCCCAGAGAGGAATCGGAAGAGCTATGCTTGGAATATCACGCCTCACTCAAGTGAGAGAAGGAATCCGGAGTTCTGACCTCCGTCGCTATTCCAGAATCAGGGACACTGTCTCGTTTGCCAAGGCTTCAAAAATCAGATGGGCTGGACATGTAATGCGATTTGGAGACAACCGCTGGACTAGAGCCATTACCGACTGGATCCCACGGAATGTCAAAAGATCACGGGCCGCCCACCTACAAGATGGTCAGAACTTCCTTGTTAAGACCCTGAAGGCACGTGATAGGGTCCAATGGAAATGTTACTGGCGCCCGCTCAAGCAAATCGATGAATAACGGGATTCAAATGATCAAGTGATCAAGAATAAATTGACCATTGAGCCATATATGACCTTCTTCTTCTTCTTCTTCTTCTTCTTCTTCTTCTTCTTCTTCTTCTTCTTCTTCTTCTTCTTCTTCTTCTCTTCTTCTTCTTCTTCTTCTTCTTCTTCTTCTTCTTCTTCTTCTTCTTCTTCTTCTTCTTCTTCTTCCTCTCTTTCCTTCTCCTTCTCCTCCTCCTCCTTCTCCTTCTCTTCCCTCCTTTTCCTCCTTCTCCTCCTCCTCTCTCCTTCTGCTGCTCCTCTTCCTCCACCTCCTCTTCTCTCCTCCTCCTCCTCCTCTTCCTCCCTCCTCCTCCTCCGTCTTCTTTTTTTTTTCTTCATCTTGTTCTTCTTCGTCTTCTTTTGCCTTCTTCGTTTTCTTCTTTTTTTTTCTCTTTTGGGTCACACCTAGCGACGCTCAGGGTTATTTCCTGGCTCTGCACTCAGGAATTACTCCTGGTGGTGCTCGAGGGACCATATGGGATCTTCTTTGTTTTCTTCTCTTCCTTCTCTTCTCCTCCTTCTCCTCTTCATCTTTCTCCATCTCTTTCCTCTTCCTACTCTTCCACCTCGACTGCTTCCTCCTGTTCCTTCTACTTCCTCTTCTCCTTTTTTCTCCTTTCTCTTATTTTTCTTCTTTTCTTCTTTCTTCCCCTTGTTCTCATTCTTTTCTTCTTTCTTCTAGCTTCTTTTCCTTCTCCTTCAACTTCTTCAACTTCTTGCTTCTTCTCTTTCTTTCTCATCCCTTCCTCCTCTTCCTCCTTCTTCTCTTTCTCCTTCAACTTCTTCGTCTTCCTCCTTCCTCTTCTTCCTCATACCTTCTTCCTCTTCTTTTTCTTCTACTTTTCTTCTTATTCCTCTTCTTCATCCTTTTATTCCTCGTCCTTCTCTTCCTCCTCCTTCTTCTTCCTCTTCCTCTTTCTCATCTTTCCTCTTCTTCCTCTGCCTCCTTCTTCTTCTTCCTTCTCCTTCTCCTTCAAAGTTCTTCTTCAAGTTATTCCTCTTCCTCCTTCCTCTTCTTCCTCATTCCTTTCTCTCCCTCTTTTCTCCTTCTCACTTCTCTTCCTTCCTCTTCCTCTTCTTTTCTTTTTCTTCTTGTTTTCTTCTCCCTTCTTCTTCCTCTGCCTCCTACATTTTCCTCTTCTTCCTCTTCCTCTTTTCATCATTTTTTCTTCTTCCTTCTCCTCTGCTTTTTTTTTTCTCTTCTTTTTCTCCTTTCTTTTTTGTCTTCCTTTTCTGTGTCTCTGTCTTTGTCTCTCTCTGTTTCACTGAATGTGGCTCTTTTCCTCACTTTGTTTTTGTCTACGTACATTGCAGTACTAAAGACTTACACCAGAGTCTTTACATAACTGATGAACTATTTTTCCTGTCCCCTGAGTTCAGACTGTCTTGTCATCTTCCTTCGAAAATGTGCATTAAGCAAATATAACCAAAGTAATCTTTTCATTATAGATTTATTTCTACTTTTCAAGTCTGCTTTTCACCTCTAGTATTTCATATAAAGCATCCAAATAGCCTGCTACAATAGGGAAAGGCAGACAAATGGCATCTACAATACAAATAAACACAATGTCATATTCACATCTTTATATTTCTTCCTATACAGTCCACAGGCACCATATATCCAGTATGTTTCAACTAAAACCCTTATCTTTTTTCTCATTTTATTTGATTTTTCCTTCCTCCCTCAGCAAAAATACCAGCCTATAGAAGTGTTACTTTCTATCCTATCTTTATTTGTATAAATGAGAGTCTTATCACAGAATTATATTCTATGACAAATAAAACCTTAGGTCTAAAATCGTAATAAATGCCTATTACAGACATTTGTTTGTAACCATCATCTTTCAATTCTTTTCATCACTCTAATCTTTATGGCCTGTTTAAAATTAGTTGGTTTTAGAAATTCTGTTTTTGTCTATTGATCTCTGATGCCATTTCTATACAAATTTGTCTATTGCTTTAGTCACTACTATCAGAAATGGCTTAAAGCAATGCTCTCTGACAGAGCTAGCCCTCTATTTTCAAGTTAGGACAGGGATTATTATTCAAAATCATGAGTTATCTTATATTTTATTAGATCTTTAGTCATCATTCAATTTCTAAGAATTCACTTAGAAGAGCATTTTAGTCATAAAGTCTATAAAAAAGAACTATTCTGTATTTACATACCACTGATTTCAAATTGTCAAAGTTATAAGATCTCACCATAATTATTTGTTTTTCTTAAGTTTTGCAGACTCAAGAACAAGAGTTATGAGCAAGAATAAGGTAAATTCTGATTTGCCTTTTTTGTTTTAATTTATTTTATTGAGTCACAGTGTCATACTGTTAGAAGGCCATTCATTAATGGGATTAAGTTACACAATGTTCCAACATGCATCCCTCCATCAGTGCAGGTTTCCCACCACCAATGTGCCCACTTTAACCTCCTGCCACTCCCCAACCCCTCCTGCAGCCTGCAACTGTGTCATGGACTTTCCTTATTTTTCCCTCTCTCTCCCTTTAGGCATTATATTTTCCAGTACAGATGAGAGATTACTATGCTTGCTCTTTTATCTATTCTGTATATAGTTCTTATACTAAGTAGTCACTGACTACTATTATTGTCATAGTGGTCCCTTACCTACCCCAATTGCCTTTTCCCAAAGAGGTTCAAGTAGGCTTTCAATTTGGACCAAACCTCCTGGTCTACATAATTTACATTTGTTAGAGTCCATAGCATGGAATGCTATGGAATACCCATGCTATTGGTAAATATTCAGATAGTTTCAAACTAAAACTGACTGGTAGGTAACATGTTCCTATATCTAAAATCTCTAAAATGTTTGCTCCATTCTAAGAGCTACATGAAAAATTAACTTTCTCAATTTATTTTATTGGCAATAATTTTTCTCTTACTAACTAGATTCTAAATATAAAAGCATTGAGAAAATAAACCTGCTTTTCATTTACTTTCTCAGATGAACTTGTCACTCTTTGATACCATGAATTTTATTTCATGATTATTCACAAAGAAAATTTAAAGGATTGCCATGGTTATATGAAAATTTATTTTAATGAATGGTTAAAGAAAATTGTCTTTAACCATTATTTAAAAAAATGAAAAGGACTTGAAAATTTACCTCAGTCTACTTTTTGGTTCTGACTATGCCTTTTTCTATCTGAAAGAAATATACTTAACTTCTGCATAACAAAGTGGACATTACTACCAAAGAGACAAAAACTTCAAGGCCAGTGAAAAGGAATGATTACATATTTTGTTTCTCTCCTCTTATTTGTTTTCCTTCTTTTTTGTTGTGCTTTCAAAGATGCATCAACAACAAACATATAGCCTTCATTTATCTATAAGGCATTCTAACAGTACCCGATAATGCATTGTGTATAGCAACAGTGACCATCAGTTTTCCAGGCAGAATGTTCATTGTAAATTTAGGCCTCACTTCATGCCCTTGAACAAGTTTCTTGATTGTTGCAAATGAAAACATTGAGTTTGATTAGTAATCTTCAAAAGCTTGACATTTCTGCAGGGAACACTCAGAGTCTACTAGAAGTGACTACGGAGACTTCTGTGCCGTGAAACAATAAACCCCAAATTTACCACCTCTCTTTAAAACAACCTTTCTTTTATCTGTCTAAAAATGCTTTACTGTGAACTTTAATTGTGAAGAAAAAAAAACACATTTGTGTTGTTTTTGAAAAAGGTCTAGATAGTACTTATCCGCAATCACTCTAAGTTTTTTTTTTTTTTTTTTTTTTGCTTTTTTGGGTCACACCCGGCAATGCTCAGGGGTTACTCCTGGTTCTGCACTCAGGAATTACTCCTGGCAGTGCTCGGGGGACCATATGGGATGCCGGGATCGAACCCGGGCTGGCATTGGCCGGGTGCGTGCAAGGCAAATGCCCTACCCGCTGGGCTATCGCTCCGGCCCCAATCACTCTAAGTTTTCTTTCAGCTCTAACCCTCTAACTGTTATTCCATAAGGTCATTAATGGCTGTATATCAACTGGAAGATGGTTACTGCATAACTCATATTGAAGAGAAAAATACCACATTAGCTTATTGTGTTTCCAGAAGATTTTGTATAGTTCTGCAGTGTGTTTTCTGTTTTGATAAAAGCAAAAATAAATATTTCATTCTGTTCTCAACTACTTGACTAAAACTTGCTACCAAACACAGAATATCATTCCTTCTCAGCTGCTCAGATAAAACACTATAGTACTTTTCTTTTTAAGCTATTTCTAAGAATTCATCCTTTTACTAGCTTCAATTAGCATCAAATGATTTCCAAATTCATCTTAATTCTCCAATTAAATTTATACCTTCTAGGCAAACAGTATATCAACTGAAATATCTCTCAATGTAAACATTCATGGAAATTTCTTGAGCATGTTGGTTGTTTCCAGATTCTAGCAACTGTGAATAGTGCGGCTATGAAAATAAAAGTGTGGATGGTGTTTCCACTGTGTGTTTTTGGCTTTCCAAATATATTCCCAGGAGTGGTATGGCTGAGTCAAATGGGAGCTCAGTTTCTAGTCTTTGGAGGAATATCCATATTGTTTTCCAAAAGGCTATACCAGTCGACATTCTCACCAACAATGGATGAGAGTCCCCTTTTCACCACATCTACACCAGCACTTGTTGTTCTTGCTCTTTTGAATATGCGCCCAATCTCTCTGGTATGAGATGATATCTCATTGTCGTTTTGATTTGCATCTCTCTGATGATTAATGATGATGAGCATTTTTTCATATGTCTTTTGGCCATTCGAAAGTAATGGAATAATATGCAGCTGTTAGGAAAAATGAAGTCATGAAATTTGCCTATAAATGGCTCAACATGGAGAGGATCATGTTGAGTGAAATTAGTCAGAAGGAAAAAGATAGATATAGAATGATGCATTTATTTACATGACATATATATATATATATATATATATATTTACATACCATGACACCAATATCCAAGGTAAGGCAAAACATGGATCAGGTGATCTTGTCAAAGGTGGAAATTACCACAAACATGTAGGAGTCAGAGGGTAAGTAAGACAGAGAGGGAACAGTGTGCTAATAATTATCGAAAGGGCTAATACCAACCTAGAATTGAGCATTAAATATAGGCAAAAGATACACACCATAACCTCTAAATGTATGTATTGCAATACACAATATATAAGAGAAGGAAGAGAGAAAGAAAGGGAAAGAGAAAGAGAGAAAAGAAATAAAGAACCTGCCATAGAGTCAGGCTAGAGGAAGGGGAGGGAATTGGGGGTCATTGGTGGTGGAGCAATGGGTGCTGGAACACTGCATGACTGAAACACTAACATGAGCATCTTCCTAATTGTATATCTCATGGTGGTATAATAAACTATTAAAAATTCATGGAAAAATAATTTTCCTTCTATTAGTTTCCTATTGGATAAAAAATATATAACCCTGAATAAACAATTCTCCACTATCCTAAAAACAAACAAACATGTGATACTCATTATTTTTCTTTTTTCGCTCTTTCTACTAATACCACTGTCATATGATTTTATTAATATAATCCCTTTTATTTTAACTAGGTAAAGGGATGGTTGTGATGGAGTTGATGGGGTTTTTTGTGCTCAGAGCCAATCCTTGGCTCTGTGCTCAGGAGTGATTCTTGGCAATGCTCAGGAGACATGTTTGTGGTCACTGATTAAACCAGTGTTAATTTCATGCAAGACCATTACCTTCAGTGTGGTTTGTCTCCAACTATGTATAATATTTCATTTTGTCTACAGTTCAAGTACTATCTTAGATCTTGCTTTTAATAGGATATTTTTCTAACTACCCCCTCAGTTGTTTTATATGCCCCATATTTTGTAAGCTATTTTATAATTGCCTTCTTGTCTTTCTATAAATATCTCTTATCTGCCTGTCATTCCAGATAATGGGTCACCTGGAATCAAGTCTAGTATCTATACTAGTACATAAATGTGGCAGCAAAATTTGGCATGCTCTAAGTCCTCTATTTGGCCAGCTTGACAATTCAAACCATTATATTTTGTAAATAGCATCATTGTTATTTAATTTTTTCTATCACTTTCATTTCTCTGACCAAATTCTGGCTAAAGTATAGAAATCAGGCATTCCTTTTTGAAAGTATTTTTCTCCATCTTATTGACTTACATTTTCTGCCTTCCTATTCTATCAACTTCAGACTGCTATAACTAGTTGAAACTTTGTAATCTTGCAACTTTCTTTTGTATTATGTCTCACCTTACTCTGTTATAATCATAGTTTTCTTTCTTATCCAGTTGCATAATGTGATCTTTTGCTCCCTCTAATCTTTTGTTCAACTTCTGCTTTTATCAACACCTTTACTTAAACTTCTAAGTGTGGTTTGTTTCTGTAGAAATACATATTGATTTCGGTGACATGATTTTCAGGGAAGATATAATTACACATGTATAAAACAAACAGATATAAAATTTGACCCAGATCCTATAATCCAATTAATTACTTTCTCAAATATGTGTACACTGTTTTATTAGACAAACTCCTGCTAGAAGCTGACTAATGATGCTATAAAACCTCCTCAAATAAACTCCAGATCTGAACCATTTTATTGCAGTAACTCGCATTGACTATGTTACTCTGTAGGAATGATATAATTTCTAGTTGTTCTAAGAAATAAATGTAAAGTTTCCCCTAATAAATCCCCAACAGAAAGTGGAATATTTTTATTATGGCATAAACATGTTTGGGGACACACTGGAACTCTTTCTTGGAACATTGAACCATACTGGGGCTTCTTTTGGCTGATTTTGAAACTTCTTATGGCTTTTGTGTTTCCTAACACTAATATTTCAGTTCCACTGAAACAAGGGAAATAACTTAAGATTATAACAATTAATGAAGAAGCACTGAAAAAAAATCAGGCAGTTAAAATATAAAATAAAAAATTTCAGCAAGAAAAATAAAAAGTTATATTATCCGTGAGTTGATTCTGAATGAATTGATATATTCCTTTATTCAGCAAATGTTTATGATATACTTACAAAATGACAGGCTTATCTATAAATAAAGAGATATCATTTACTGTGGGGACCAAAATTAATTTAAGAATGTATTACAGACTTCTTTTTATGAAGTTTACAGTTCATAGTAGTAGCTAAATATTTATTTATAATGAACTAAGATTAGAATGTATTTGTTCAGACTCAACTGTACGATTTAATTTTACATCATCGAATATGTGTATTTGCTATAATTTTATATATATATATATATAATCTCAAATAGTATCACTTGTCTTCCCGTTGTTCATCAATTTGCTAGAGCGGGCACCAGTAACATCTCCACATGTCTTATTGCAAGCAAGTGTACCCTAGGGGCAACTGCTTGCTCCAGGAACAGAAAGAACCTCAAACCATTCCTTCAGGTCATGGGAATGAGGACCATGATTGTTTCTGGTTTTTGGGCATATCAAATAAAACACGGATAGCTTGCCAGGCTCTGCCATGTGGTAGTATACTATCAGTAGAAGGCTCTCATCTCGAGCATTTACTGCTGAAACTCAATGTGGGAAGGATCAGGTTTCTCTTGGGTGGAGCTCTGAGGAGCTGTGGAGTCTGAATGTTGAAAATGACTGACCTCATGTTCTGGGAGTTGCTCTGGTTTCCTGCTAGGCTCACTGGAATGATGGGTCACACCTGCCTAGAACTGTATCACTGTCACTGTCTTCTCGCTCATCATCAATTTGCTCGAGCGGGCCCCAGTAACATCTCCATATGTCCTGTCTCATGATAGTAGAGCCCAAGGGCACCTGCTTGCTCCAGGAACATAAAGAGCCTCAATCCATTCCGGAATGAGGTCTATAATTGTTACTGGTATTTGGCATATATATGAAATACAACACGCGGTAGCTTGCCAGGCTCTGCCGTGCAGGTAGCATACTCTTGTAGGCATCTCTAAGTCCAGCATTTATTGATGAACCGCTGATAGGCTGGTCTGCTGGGTGGAGGTCTGACGAAAGAGAAGTCCGGATGTGGAAAATGGAGGCCCTCATGGAGAGGGGGTCATCTGGCTTGTTGCGAGGCTCTGCTGGGGTGGTGGGCCAGGGCTAGAACCTGCCATCCCTGTGGCCCCTCCACTGCACACATAAAGCAAAACCCTTATGTATCCATAAGGCACATAGAAGAAAACATAGTTAAAATACTTTAGACATAAAATCTAAAGGCATAAGTAAACTATAAAAGTAAACCAAAAGTTTCAAAACTGTTGTGTGGTTTTTCTCTGCAATACCTAAATATAGTGTCTGGGTACAGCAGTTTTCAATAAATAATGGCTAATAACTTAAAAAGTTAAAAAGTAACAATTTCTGACAATTCCACTTAGTCTATCTCCAGATCTGTTGTTTATATCTTTGCTCTTTTTATTTCAGTTTTTGATATTTATAGTCATAATAGTATTAAACGTTTATTTAAGCACAATGATTAAATAACAGATTAAGTCTTGGAACTGCAATAACACAGCTGTCTTACTTTTTTTTAACCTTTTAAGGAAGATAATGCTTACTGTAAGACTTTCTATAGCCACTGCATCTATTACAAATAACAATGACAATACTAGATTAATAACAGTAGCAAATAGTCCTTCTTTTTTCAGCTTTAAAAAAAAGAGAATTTTAGAATTTATTTATAATTTATGGAATTATATACTTCTACTTAATATAATCTATATGATTGATATCCCTAAAAATGTTAAAGGATGTTTGCCTTGCACACAGTCCAGCCAGGTTTGATCCCCTGGCATCCCATACAGTCCCCAGAAATTATTCCTGGCGAGGAGCAATTCCTGGAGTGCAGGGATAGGAAGAAAGCCTGGATCTTCCCTTCTGTGACCCCAAAAAGCCAAGAAAAAATGTTAACTGAGCTATAAAGCCTAAAACCTTAAATAAACCCAGGTAAATAAAATATAATCCTATGATTCTGTAAACTTTATAGGGCTTAAACATTATATTTTAGTTATAAATAAAATCCATAACCAAAGAATGAACTACTGGAGAAAGAAATTTGCTTTTAATAAGAATGGAACTATCTTCTTATTTTTTCCTTGTCAGAATTTTAGTGTTTTACTTTTATAGCTAAGCTGTTTAGCCCTTCTGTTCTTATAGTTATCAAGCAATTGGAAATTCCTTCTTTTTCCCTAAGAGAGATAGATATGCACAATACCAAGTCAGCATTTCCCTAAAAATCACCAACATCTGTTGCAGTCATCAGTAACTTGCCTTTAGAGTCTCCCCAGAACATCCTACAAGCATTGCCTACACCCACAGCTTCAGCAGCAAGAATAAAATAATGCCTTATGAGAGTGATGTAATGATCTAAGGGAACAGGATGCACTTGAGTAAAGAAAGCATAAAGTTTTCAGTGCTATATCGTGATGGAGGCATTGATGCTGATTAAATCAGATACACTGGGCCATTTGCCAATGCTCCCTTTCTGTGTAAGTTCTGTTTTTACAAAATGCCTCTAAATTTCCCTAAATCTTATAGCATAAGAAAAGTTAAGCCCCAAAAGCCATCCACTATACGTAAATGTTTTATTCCCTTGAGTTCCAATCTCTTAAATCAAACCATATAGCCTTCCAGTTCATGTTGATAGAGACTTTTCCTTTCAATAGCTTAGATGGGCAGAGCCACTGGTGTTGTAAAATTTCATTTTACTAGCAACTTACACATCTTCAAGTGGCCAGACTGAAGAATCTGTTCCTCCAAAGAATCATGCTGAGTGTTAGCTCTCAGCAGAGAGATTTGCTTTACCTTGCCTGTCATTAACAGATCGGCTATGTCAAGATGGTTTCACTTTGATTGGATGCCATCTATCAACTAGCTTGAGCCGAATCCTCTCTTTGTACCACAGACTGAGTACCACAGATTTTGTACCACTTGTGTACCACAGACTGAGACACAGATTTTCTAAGTGTAAAGATTAACCAATAACAAGAGTTCATAATTCTTTATAAGATCTAATAATAACAATGCTTTAAGAAAAAGACTAGACTTTTTTCTAAGAAAAAGACTAGAATTTAATTGGTCTCTACTGGGGAGCTAGCAGACCTATTTCACTGAGGATATTTCAGTGCACAGGCAATAGAGAGAATCTGTGTGGTTCAACACGCGATAGGACTCTCGGATGGACAGGATGATTTCACCTTTCAAAAGAGGCAGGAACAGTAGTTTAAAGAGCTGTAGGCCAATGTTTGAATAAGCAGCCTAAGTTTTTGTCACCCACACTGTGCAGTCCTTTGAACACTGAACTGGGAGTACATCCACCCTAACATCTGGTACGGTGCCTGTCTCTCCCACCTACCCTTCTAGCACATGGGGTATGGAAGTAATGCAACACTGGGGGAGAGAAAAGAAATGAAAGCTCTTTCCCGCCCAACCACCCTCACCTATTGTCTGGATGTGAGTTTGGGTCCTCCCCAGTGTTCTTCATAGCCACTAACTGTCCATTCTCTCTTTCAGGGATATAGATCAGTGCTCATTCTCTCATCAGTTCCCACCATTCATTGCTGTTCTTCTCAGGTTTTATTCCTTTTCTGGTCTCCCAGAATGATGTGCCCTGTCTCAATACTATTAAGTGTTACCCTCCTCAAGACTATTAATACAGGTGATTTTCCAGTCCTGAAAGTTTCTTGATTCTTTGATCTTCTTTCTACAAGTGAGTTTAATCTTAGTACACTAGTTTTCATGGTCAAATTCAAGAAAAAATATATATACACACAATATGTATGTATGTATATACATGTGTGTGATTATGCAAATATATAGGTATATATATTTATGTATAAGTATATATATATAAATTACTGGGGTCCTCCTTACATTAATAGCACTGCTATTTCAGATGGTTGCTTTCTTTTCCTTTTTTTCCCCTTTTTTCAAAAAATCAAAATGTATTCAATAGATCATTTGAAAGAATAAAGCACAATAGTGGAAATAAATCTTCCCTGTATAGGGTGGTATCAATTCATGGAAGAGCACCAGGTGGAACAAACCTACAGTAACACCATTGAAAGAAAACTGAGTAATGAGTCACAATCATGTGCCCTGTTCGGGTGTCATGTCACACAACTGCAAGGAGAACAGGCCATTGCTGTCCTTGGCTTCAGTAGGATCTACTCTGGGAATCGGGAAAATCTTGGCAGTTCCAGAAGACCAAAGGGACAGGCTCACCCAAAAATGTCACCCACAGATTTCTAATATATGCCTCAAGCTGTGATTGTTATCCTCACTTTTGTCAAATGATGCCTTTAGTTTGGAATTAACAATTACATTTTATGTCTACCCCCAAAAAGTTGGTAGAGCATTTTTGCCACCCCCCTGCTGTCAAAAGTAATGCTGGTTGCATTACTTTTCCCTTAGATTTAATACATACGCCCTTATAAACATGTGAATAGCTGTAATTAAATCTTCTTTTATAGTCAGGGATTAAAAAGAACTTCCCCCATTCTTAATGAAATGTATTGTGATATGACTATTTAGAGAAACAGCACAAAATTCTCATTATATATAGTAGACCTTAAGTCAGTTTTGAAAAAAAATGCAGATATTTATATTTTGAGAGTTTCATTTTTTTTATCTTTTTAAAAATAATTATAAAAACCACGCCGCGCAAGCCTGGCAAGCTTGCTCGTGTCGTATTTGATATGCCAAATACCAGTAACATTTATATTAGGTCATTCCCCATGACCTAATATAATGGTTTGAGGCTCTTTATGTTCCTGGTACAAGCAGATGCCCTTGGGTTCTACTAGCATGAGACAGGACATATGGAGATATTACTGGTGCCCGCTCTAGCAAATAGATGATGAACGGGAAGATAGTGATAGTGATAGGGTGGTATAGGAAATTCCACCTTTTTGGCACAAACTCTAAGTCAGGTTCCATTACCGTTATTACAAGGTCTTAGAATTTTTACATAATAAGTGGTCCTTGAATATTTGGCGACTGATTCAATTTGTATTGTTGTTAAATAATTGGATTATAATGGCATTTATTATAAAGAGGTTTAAACTACTCCTATGTATGGCATACCATGGAGAAGAGGTTCTGTAGTCAGTCAAATTTCCAATTAAAACTAATGTATATCAATCTCCATGCTCTGCATAGGAAAAGAAAATAATGACTTTAATTAATTGCACCTTGCATTTCCATAGCAAGTTTCATTTAAGAAACTGAAAGCATTAATTTAATTAAACTCTGAAATCCCCCTGGCATAGGTGTTATAATTTCCATTCAACAAAGATATAAATGAAGTGACAGAAAGATGGACTCATTTGCCTATTGTTACACACTGAGTCAGTAACAGAGGTCAAACTAAGCCTTGCAATCCTAGGTAGGCTGTTCTGTGTGATACAGATCAGTAATCTTTTAGCATCTACACTTTTCCTAAAGTCTCATTAGCTCAACTCTGCCTATAGTTGAAATAACGGAAGTTTTTTGTTTATTTTGATGCCAGAGTCAGAAGTTTTTAGGGTTTTCTCCTGGCTCTACACTTAGGTCACTCTTGGTGGTGGGGGAACCATATGGTATGCTGGGGATCCAACCAGGTTGACAGCAGGGGTGGCAAAAAATGCTCTACCAACTTTACTATCTGTACTGTCACTCCAGTCCCCAGCCATACCAGCTTTAACACTGCATGAGTTATCTGAAGCAGAGACTACTGTGGAATTTTCTGCTTATTTTGTTCACTCTATAAAAACATATTTTTCTTTCTTTGCATACTTAGGTGGCTTAATCCCAGAAAGCAAGGTTGTTTGCTTTTAATTAAAAACAAATTATGCATCAAAGTTTCATGAGAAATTTTGGAATCTCTACCTAATCTTTTCTTAAGTAAATGGGTCTGACTGTTGCTTCATTTGAATTTGTCATATTACAGGAATAGAAGAAGCATATTGTGTAAATAAAGTAAATATATATCAATAAACTGTCATTCTAAGGGAGTGAATATTTAGGTATTTTCAAGGACAAAATTTCTGGCATAATATTAAATTATTACATAAAAATTATTTTATGTATGTCACAAGTCAGCTTTATCTCCTTACAGCCCGGATCATCGAAACCCACCCTGCAGCAGTTTTTTTTTTTCAATCTGTCCCAGGTATGCTGATCCAGAGACTCACAGACATGCAGCAGAGCTGCTACTTGCTCTCCCTGTGCCCAGCCGCTCATGAGGCACCTGGGAGGGATGGTGTGTTCGAGCCTTGGCCTGCCACCCCAGCAGAGCCCTCACAACAAGCGAGATGACCCCCCACTCCATGAGGGCCGCCATCTTCCACATCGGACTTCCCCCTCATCAGAACTCCACCCAGCAGATGAGCCTATCATAGCCCGTCTCGCACGCGGCCACTTGTGGCTGCGCGGTTCATCAATAAATGCTTGTATTTAGAGGTGACTACTGAGAGTATGCCACCTGCACGGCAAGCCTGGCATGCTGCCCGTGCCATATTTTATATGCCAAATACCAGTAACAATTATATTAGGTCATTCCCATGACCTGATGGAATGGTTTGAGGCTCTTTTATGTTCCTGGAGCAAAGCAGAATGCCCTTGGGCTCTACTAACATGAGACAGGACATATGGAGATATTACTGGTGCCCGCTCAAGCAAATAGATTATGAACAGGAAGATAGTGATAATTTAACCAAGAATTTTCAAAAATACTCCAAAATGATATTTTAAAAATCTATTTATTAAAAGTAGCTCTCAAGCTCATAGTCACATAATGCACAAATGTTGAAATTAATAAGGTCAGAAAATACAGTCAAAATATTTTATTTCTTAATACTAATTGTACTGCTGTTTTTCATAACAAAACACCACAGATGACGCTTGTTTAACTAATAACACTTTTCTCATAGTTCTATAGGTCTATGAAACTTTACAGCAATGATTAAAAATTGTTGGCTTGGGGTCCAGAGAAATAGCACAGCAGGTAAGATATATGTCCTGCATATGCCTGTCCCAGGTGCAATCCACAGCACCACTTAGGGTTCCCCAAAACTCACTGGGAGTGATCCCTGAGCACAAAGTCAGGTGTAATCCCTGAGCTCCACAGGATGTAGTCCCAAAAATGGAAATAAGAGAAGGAAGGAAGGAAGGAAGGAAGGAAGGGAGGAAGGAGGGAGGGAGGGAAGGAAGGAAGGAAGAGAGGAGGAAGGGGAGAGGGAGAGAGGAAGGAAGGAGGGAGTGAGGGACGGAGGCAAGGAGGGATGGAGGCAGGGAGGAAGGGAAGAAGGAAGGGAGGGAGGAAGGAGGGAGAGAGGAAAGGAAGGAGGGAGGAGAGGAGGGAGGAGGAGGGAGGAAGGGAAGAGGAGGAGGGAGGGAGGAAAGAAGGAAGGAAGGAAGGAAGGAAGGAAGGAAGGAAGGAAGGAAGGAAGGAAGGAAGGAAGGAAGGAAGGAAGGAAGGAAGGAAGGAAGGAAGGAATGGAAGGAAGGAAGGAAGGAAGGAATGATGGAAGGAAGGAAGGAAGGAAGGAAGGAAGGTGGAAGGAAGGACGGATGGAAGAATGGAAGGAGGGTTGATTTTAGTTTTAATACTTTGAGCCCCACTTTTGTTTCAAGTACCTTGATGTTTTGATAAAATAGATGAATATTTTATTGATAACTTAAAAAAATGCTAAACTTTCTATTAAACTCATCAGTTTCTACTTATCTAAAATCTGCCTTGAATGCCTTTAAGTTCACTGTGACATATATTAAAAAATCTTTTCTTAAATTGATATTTCAAATCACTTCCACCAAATTCCCAAAATTCTTCACATACATCTTTTCCTGAATCCATTTCATAGTGTATATTTTAACTCTTTGCCATTCAATTCCTGTGACTTTCCTTTCATTTTTTTTCCACTCTGATCTCTTTATATTAATTTTGATCATTTTTTATATCTGCTTTAGTTCAGTTTATCTTAGTAAATGAATTTTAATGCCAAATTGTTCCCATATAATTTGAAACTGCAAAGAGATTTATAGTTCAGCAAGCATCATCTGGAGAAGGCCTTCGCTTATTTTCAGTTATGTAAAATTTAGAACTCTTACATCTGTGAAAGGGCCTGGAAGAAGCTATTGCATTTCTCAAGCTGAACTGTACAAGCAATTTAGACCAGACTCTAGGTGGTAGCCACTCTAACTTTTGTCTTATCTTTTCTCTCTAAAAACAATTATGATGTTTTATTAAGAGAAAATTAATGTAGGCAATTCATATATGAACAAAGCCAAAATGCACAACACACTGAGGTGTGTCTATCATAAGGAAATCTTAAGTATGCTACATTTCTCTAAATGATACTCTCTAAATAAGATACTCTGTTTTACTAAAATACAAGTATATTAGGAAGCCTATTTCCTTTGGAAGTATCTGCAGAAATATTATCACCCTTGTTTATTATTTCCAAAAGGTGGCCTAGGGTGGGTGGTGTGATGCATAGTTGAAGGGTAGTTGTGTGGTCACTGCTCCAGCAAGTTGATTTGAACCAGTTGGATTGCCATTGCACAGTGCTAACCTGTGTGAACCATCTGCACACTTAGATGGTGCTACACTTATATAGATCAAAACGGCATTTGATTTAGTCAAAGACCCTTCAGGGTCTACCAGTCACCTACCAGTGAACTCTTGTTAAGGCACCTCCTAGGAATTCTATTTTCAATGGAAACCTGATAGGACTGATTCTCCTACAAGGATGTTTAAGGAGTAAATTAGTATCAATGGTGCTACAATAAAAGTAATTTTGATACCTACAGGATGTTTTCCCATATCTGCCATCATTTTTGTTTATCATACCTGGGGAGGAGGGTGACACAAATGAATAGAAGCCAAGAATGCTGAAAATATCCAACATGTACAGGATAATTTTTCAAATAAAGAACTATCAAGATTAAGTAGTCAATAGTGTTGAATTATAGAGACTTTGTGAAAATATACATAAACTGCTTTTCCAATTAAAAAACAAAATATTGAACTAATAGTTATTGTGTGTAAGGAACTACCTTAGAATCTATCTAATGCTCATGTTAAACCTAAAGACAGAAACATGAATCATTTCACTTGTCACTTATCTTCCCATTGTTCATCGATTTACTTGAGCGGTCACCAGTAACAGCTCCATTCATTGGAAATGAGGTCCATTATTGTTACTGTTTTTGGCATATTGAATACACCACGGGTAGCTTGCCAGGCTCTGCTGTGGCTCTGGGTTCATCTCAGGGGGCCCAGTCATGAATCATTAAGGGTCCTGTATTTCAAACATATGAAAAGTCTATCAATTTCCTTGACTTTCCTTGGTCTTGACTAGGGTCTTCAACAGCACTAAGTGACATACACATTTCTCTTGCATATCTTATTTCGTCAAAACATATTTCAAAGTCCCTAGAAAAACTGCCAAAATTTACCCAACGCTACATCTAGCTCTAATCCAGATAGCACCATAGATACTCAAAAAGCTAAAAATCTTGTCTATGATCTTCAATAATACTTATCATAATGACATGTACATATTATCTACAGATAAAAAAAATAATTCAGCATAGATTGTGTGATATCATTCTTCCAGATTAGCAGAAGGAAAGATGAGTGAATATCAAACTTCAGTCCTCATTGCTAGCTATAGTACTCATGTTGCTATTAGTAGTAGCAATAGTAGCGGCAGTAGTAATTTTTACTGCTGGAATGACAGAAAGAAAAGAAGGCACTTATATTTGAGATAATTAACTTAACCCTCACAGACAACCTGTTCCCATTTTACATGTTAGAAAGTTAAGTCACAAAATTTTTTTTTTCAATATTCCAGAAGTCACATAATGAAGTGATACAAAACTGGAATCTAAACTTCAAGACAATGTGGTTCCAGTGTCTATGTGTTTATACACCCCAAACCTTGCAACTTAAACCTAAAATAATCTGAATCCAACTTCAGTCTCTACCAAAGGCACAGCCATGGAAGACTTACACTCCAGGTAAGATTAGATCAGCTCACTTCAGAAAAAATATTTAAACGAAAAAGTAACCACCTGATTCAGATACCAGATCAAACAAATACTGATATAATTAGGCCAAAGTGCAGCTCTTCCAGTGAAGCTGTCGCCATTCTGAGAAAGAAAGGTAATCCTTTGATTTTGATAAAACTGTTTAAATAACAACAAGGTACATGACCTTGTTGTTGCCAAATATATGCTTGCTGTAGGTGACATGTCAGTAGCTTTCTGAAGGAGAAATCGCTGCTTTCACTTTGCTCCTATAAATTGTATAAAATGGTCCATTACCTCTGGTCCCTGCTACAGGAAACTTCAAAGACAAACCGAGAGGAGAGAAGGAGAAACATTCACCTAAATGTCAAGCTGCCAGTAAGCAGAGACGCAAACCGTGCAGGATCAGGAAGGACAGGGCTTCTGGGTCCCGAGAGCCGCTGAGCAAGTGCTTCATCTGCGGTATTAGTTTTCCTCTTCCTTCTGCCAATATATTGAACATGATGCAAATCCTTTATTTATGAAGCATGTTGTCTTTTATAGAAACATATCAGCATTTCTTCCCTTGGAATCCAGTACACAGCAGCTAACTTTAGCTATCAGAATTTTGAAAATAACAAAACCAAAGGGAATAGTCTGGCAAAGTGCACTGACTTCAACCATAGCATACACTTTGTATCCTGCCTATACTTAAGTCAATGGTTTCATTGACTTAATTTGATGATCATAAAATTAATTGAAAAGTTTTTTGTTTCATTTTGGAGCCATAAACCAACAGTTCTCAGGACGTACTCCCTGTCTCTATGCTCGGGACACATTCCTGGAGGCGCACAGGATCATATGAGATGATAAGGATCAAACTCAGGTTGGCTATATGCAGGGCAGGTGTCCTACCGTACTGTATTTTCACTACAACCCTTTAGCGTTTTTTCCTAATCTGCTGAATATATAGAAAATAGATGGCTCATTCTTACACAAAATGCAATTTGAAGTGTTTATGGTCACTTGCATCCCGTTATTCATCGATTTGCTCGAGCGGGCGCCAGTAACATTTCCATTGGACCCTATCACGTACCAATGTAGCCCAATGGCATCTGGTTCATGGTGTTCTGACCAATATTTCAAAACATACTTATGAACAAAAACAACAAAAATCATTCTACACATCATATAATTAATCCATAAAAACATGTTCATTTCTTCATAGTGTGAAATTCTTGGAAAGTATCACTTTAATCTCTTTACTATAGCGTAAGAGCTGCTACCGACTTTCCCTATGCCTGGCCGCCCATAAGGCACCCAGGAGGGATGGCGTTTTTCTAGCCCTGGCCCGCCACCCCAGCAGAGCCTCACAAGAAGCCAGACAACGCCCCCCACTCCATGAGGGCCACCGTTTTCCACATCCAGACTCCCCTCTTGTGAGAACTCTACCCAGCAGAAGAGCCTACCACCACCCAGCTAGCGCGGCTACAAGCAGCCGTGCAGTTCATCAATAAATGCTGGATATCAGAGTTGACTACAAGAGTATTCCACCCACATGGCAGAGCCTGGCAAGCTACCTGTGTTGTATTTGATATGCCAAATACCAGTAACAATTATAGACCTCATTCCCATGACCTGATGGAATGGTTTGAGGCTCTTTATGTTCCTGAAGCGAGCAGATGCCCATGTGCTCTACTAGCTTGAGACAGGACATATGGGGATGTTTTTGGTGCTCACTCGAGCAAATCGATGATGAACGGGAAGACAGTGGTACAGTGAACTATAACATAACCCAACAGTGTATGCTTTTATGACATCAAAATTGAGTTGTAACTAAAATGTTAACACAAATATGAGACCATGCTAAAGTAACTGCTACAAATATTTTAATCTTAGAAAATATTGAAAGATTCTACATAACTGCAGAGTCACATATTAGTTTGCCAAAGTCATTAGAGATTAAACTACAACATTTTCTACTCTCATATCATTGTCATAGATAAGATAAAACATGTTTATGGTTGTAATTAGAATATACTTCTTCCCTTCCAAAGTATATAGGAGAACTACACACTAAGCATTCATTTCTGTTTAAAACAGATGCACTCTTGACATTATTTTAGTAACTTCCTAATAATCTATTTCTAGAAGAACTGAAATCTTATCTTTGTTTGAGTCTCAGTTTCATTGTATACAAGACCAAGTTATCCCTTCCTTGTTGTGCTAAGGTTTTCACTTGTATACTAATAAATGAGAATGTTAGGAGCATAGTTCTATAATGTTTAAGTTCATAATTTTATAGAAGTAAATAGTTTATATTTAAGGGATTATTTTTCTATTCCTATATATTTTCATATTTTAATTAATTAAGTTTTAAAATTAGCTGGTTTTATTTCTTGGCATAAGAGTCTGAACTCTCAAGTTTCTAAAAAATTTTAACTAAAACTTGCTTGAGCTAGAAAGAGAATTTGTTGGGGCAATAGATAGAATAAGGGGGTATAAGGTGTTTGCCTTACATGCAGCTAAGCCAGAGTCAATCTCTAGCACTACTTTTGGCCACTAAGCACTGCCAGGATCAATATCGGCATATGGAGCAGCAGAAATCCCTGAGGACAATGTGTGTGGCCCCAAAAAAATAGAAAGAGGAGGGACTGGAGCCATACTCCAACGGGTAAGACGCGTTGGCCCCGTTTGTGGCCTTCAAAAAAATAGAAAGAGGAGGGACTGGAGTGATAGTCCAGTGGGTAAGGCATTTGCCTCACATGCGGCTGGACCTGGGTTCTATCCCCAGCATCCCATATGATCTCCTGAGCACCACCAGGAGTAATTCCTGAGTGCAGAAACAGTAGTAACCCCTGAGCATTGCCGGGTGTGACCCAAAAAGCAAAAAAAAAAAAAAAAAAAAATAGAGGAAAGAAAGAAAGACAGAAAGAGGGGGAGAGAGAGAGAAAGAAGGGAGGGAGAGAGAGAGAAAGAAGGAAGGAAGATAAGTAGGAAGGAAGGAAGGAAAAAAAGGAAGGAAGGAAGAAAGGAAGGAAGGAAGGAAGAAGAAGGGAAGGAAGGAAGAAAGGAAAGAAGGAACGAAGGAACGAAGGAACAAAGGAAGAAAAAGAAAGGAAGAAAAAGAAGAAAGGAAGAACATGAACAATTTACAGTTCAGTAAAATATCAGCTAGCCACTAAACTTGAAATAAATAATGCCTTGTCCATATTGTAACAGTATCCTCACTTTTTAGTGTTTGAGAGTCACATATAGCAGAAGTTCAGGGACCAACAAGGGGGAATCACACCTAATGATGTTGGGGTGCTCAGGGCATGAAAAAAAGTTTATGCAATGCCAAAGATGAAAGTCAAGTCATTTGCTCTACCATTTGAACCACATTTATTGGCTAATTTTCAAGTTTAAAAAAAGTGCTGAGTCGAGAGTTTAGATTCCCTGCTCCTGGATGGGGAGAATTAACATTGTCAAGATGGTAATACTCCCTAGAGCTTTGTACAGATTCAATGCGGTTCCTATAAGGATTCCCATGACATTCTTTAAAGAAATTGACCAAACACTTCTGAAATTAGTATGGAATAACAAACCCCACGGATAGCTAAAGCAATCCTTGGGAAGAAGAAGATGGGAGGCATCACCTTTCCCAACCTCAAACTGTACTACAAAGCAGCAGTAATTAAAAAGAGCGTGGTACTGGAATAAAAACAGACCGGTGGACCTATGGAATAGAGTTGAGTATCCTGACACCCACCCTCAAAGACATGATCAGTTAATCTTTGATAAAGGTGCAAAGAGTCCAAACTGGAGTAAGGAAAGCCTCTTCAAGAAGTGGTGCTGGGAAAACTGGACAGCTACATGTAAAAAAATGAATTTGGACCTGTGTCTAACACCTTGCACAAAAATCAGATCAAAATGGATTAAAGATCTCAATGACAGACCTGAATCTATAAAGTACGTTGAAGAAAATATAGGAAAAACCCTCCACGACATCGATGCTAAAGACATCTTCAAAGAGGAAACACCATTAACAAAGCAACTAGAAGAAAATATAAATATATGGGACTACATGAAACTGAAGAGCTTCTGCACCTCGAAAAGAAACAGTGACCAAGAATGGGAAAGACAGTCCACAGAATGGGAAAGAATATTCACCCAATACCCATCTGATAAGGGGTTAATATCCAGGATATATCAGGCACTGGTACAAATACATAAGAAAAAAACAGCCAACCCCATTAGAAAATGGGGAGAGGGAGATGAACAGAAACTTTGACAAGGAAGAAATCCGAATGGCCAAAAGGCATATGAGAAAATGCTCATCATCACTAATCATCAGAGAGATGCAAATCAAAACAACAATGAGATATCACCTCACACCACAGAGAATGGCCCATATCCAAAAGGGTAAAAGCAACAAGTGCTGGTGTGGATGTGGGGAAAAGGGGACTCTCATACACTGTTGGTGGGAATGTCGACTTGTACAACCTTTCTGGAAAACAATATGGACATTCCTCCAAAGACTAGAAATTGAGCTCCCCTTTGACCCAGCCATACCGCTCTTGGGAATATACCCTGGAAAGCCAAAAACACACAGCGGAAACACAATCCGCACTTTTATTTTCATAGCAGCACTATTCACAATAGCCAGAACCTGGAAACAACCAGTATGCCCGAGAACTGATGACTGGATAAAGAAACTGTTGTATATCTACACAATGGAATACTATGCAGCTGTCAGAAAAAATGAAGTTATGAAATTTTGCTATAAATGGATGGATATGGAAAGAATCATGTTGAGTGAAATTAGTCAGAAGGAAAGAGAGACATAGAATGACTGCATTTATTTGCATGACATAAATATACTAGGTGATCTTACCGAAAGTGGAAATTACCACAAGCGTGTGGGAGTCAGAGGTTGGTTTAGATAGAGAAGGGAACATGTGTGAATAAATGTCTAAAGTTCTGATGCTAACATAGAACTGAGCATTAAATACAGACAAAAAATGCAAATGATGGCTTCTAAGTGTGCGTAGTGCACTTAGAAGTGTACAATGTGTGGGAGAAGGAGGAGAGAGAGAGAGAGGGAGAGAGGAGAGGAGATAAAGAACCTGCCATTTAGGCAGGATGTGGGGAGGGGGGTGGAATTGGGGACATGGGTGGTGGCTGGGGGGCACTGGTGGAGGCGGGGTGCTGGAACACTGTGTGACCGAAACCCCAAGCGTGAACAGCATTGTAATTGTATATCTCACGGTGGTATAATAAAATGTTAAAAAAAAAAGAGAGAAATGACATACAGAACCCGCCAAGTAGTTGAGGTGTGGGAGGGGGAGGGAGGTGGGGACATTGGTGATGGGAGATGGGTTTGGGTGGGAGGGATGGGTGTTTGGAACACTGTAGAACCAAAACTCTACATGAGCATCTTTCAATTGTATGTCTAAAATGGTGTAACAATATTTTTGGGGGAAATAAAATAAAATAAAATCGGGAAAAAAAAAGTGCTGATTTCTTCAAATACCAAAATCTTGAAACTACTGTATTAGACTACCTGCCCTAATGATTGGTAAACATGTACGATACATTTTCAGTAGTAAAACAAGACTGAAAGTGTGAGAAGCAACAGTGGGATGGTGCCTGTTTTTTGCTTTTTTTCAGCTACTTTAGACATCACAATTCAACTTTTCCAATAGCCAATTAAAATCCCCCCCCCTCTCTCTGTGGAAATACAAAGGCAATCTAACAATTGAAAGCACAGCTGTATATGAACCCACTTTTCATTTACTCTGAACAGAATTGAGAGAAAAAAAGTGACGTCATCTGTCATTATCTTACCAATTCAACTTCTAAATCAGACTTGTGCATAAGTTGAACAGAGGGTTCAATTATAGATTGTCTGTAGCTGGAACCTGCACGTTCTTTATGCTTATTGAACAACACTTAACAAAATGTGTTCACCCTATGATGCTCTTGAAGAGGATAGCAAGAAAATTTTTAATTATAATTATGTTTCCAAATTAAATCCATAAATATTATGGAATCAATGCAAGAGTGTAAAAATAATAATTCTTGGGAAAGGAGCTAGAGCTATTATCAAAATATTCTCCCATTCCTTCTCTTTATTCTATAAATCACATCAAGGTCTTACACAGCCCTAAATGTAAATAGTTTGGGGTCATCACTAAAATTTTAAAAGTTTTGGAATGTTCTATTGTGTTTCATTTCTTTAAAATTAAAATTACCCGTAGCCATAGTGCTTTCACAAATGTCGTGGTGTCCATAAACATTTTTTAAATTGGTTTTAGTTAAGGTAATGAGTTAGCAAAGGCGACATTTGTTGTCTTTTTTGTAAAATGATCTCACCTCACCACCCCTGAGGTGCACGCATACCCAGTGTCTCGTCCTGCTCACCTATTCTCTTAGTTTGTATTCCAGTAACCAGGATTTGACCTCAAATGACATCATATATTCCTTCATTTTATTGCCCTATACACCATAGATATGTGGGATCAGTCCATGTTTTTTCTTTCTTTCTTTGTTTAATTTTGTTGGTGGACGGGCCAAGGCAAAGCCAGCATGCCTCGCTAGCCCAGCACCAACAAACACCCCTCACTGCCAGGCTCGGTACAGGCTGGCAGTCTTGTGAGATGCACTGGGGGTGCCTGCTCCTTTATCCCTTCAGTCATGTCTCGGCCTTCATCCTTCAAAGTGGAAATTTCAGTGTGGAACATTCTTCTGCTTTTGATAGGTGAACTTTATCTTACTATGTCATTCTTTAAAATATTAAGCCTAAGCAGACGAGGCCTATCATAGCCTGGCTCACGCAGCCACGCGTTTCATCAATATATGCTGGATTTAGAGGTGATTACAAGAGTATGCCACCCACGCGGCAGAGCCTGGCAAGCTACCCGTGTCATATTTGATATGCCAAATACCAACAACAATTATAGACCTCATTCCCATGACCTGATGGAATGATTTGAGGCTCTTTATGTTCCTAGAGCAAGCTGATGCCCTTGGGCTCTACTAGCATGATAAGGAGAAGTTACTGGTGCCCGCTTGAGTAAATCAATGAAGAACGGGAAGACAGTGATACAGTGATTGCAACGGAATCCTATGTAATGATAAGGAAAGATTAACTTATGCACTTTAATGAAATTTAGGAAGAACTGGAGGCATCATGCAGACAAGAAAAAATTAGGATCTAATTGTTGCTCAGAACATTCCTGGTAATGCTTTGTACATATGTAGTGCAGGTATTAAACTTGGAGCTTGCAAATGAAAGGCTTATGCTCTGCCACTTGGGCCACTACCCAAACTGAACATATATTATATGTATATTATATATAATATATGTTCGATAGCCTTGTCCACCTGCCCACATAACAAATTCTGCAGGACGGATATATCATTCACAATGTTCTCCCTTCTGAAATCCGACATGCCATTTCGTCGGTAAAGAAGAGAACAGCACCAGGCCCAGCCAAAGTCAGACAGAACACCTGAAGAATCTGCCTTCAGTACTCATCAATACACTGGCTCGGCTCTTCACACACTACATGTCTGAATGCAAAGTGCCCTCCCAATGGAAAACCAGCAGGACAGTTCTACTGTTCAAGAAGGGAGAGATCCACGACATTAGCAAGTATCTCCCAAGATGCCTGTTGTCTGTCATCTACAAGCTGTTCACTCAAGTCAGCCTGAACAGGATTGGCACAACATTAAATGAAGGACAACCATACGAGCAAGCTGATTTCCAAAATGGATACAGCACAATTGACCATATCCACCATAACCAAGCTCATTGAAGATTGTAGAGAGTCCCAGATGCCACTCTGTCTCAGGTTCATTGATTTAAAGAAAGCAATTGATTCTGTGAAGACTGAAGCTATCATTGAAGCCCTAGCCAAACAGGGTGTTCAAACCCAATACATCAAAATCCTTTGTGAGTTGTATTACGGAGTCACCACCAGGATCTCACCATTCGACAAAGAGGTGATCATTAATGTGAAAACAGGGGGTTCGGCAGGGTGATACCATTTCACCGAAACTCTTCAGTGCCACAATCGAGAACATCATGCAACAATTAGAATGGGAAGGAATGGGAGTGAAAATAGATGGTCGGCAACTACACCACCTCCGCTTCGCTGATGACATCATTCTAATAACAACAAACATTAGCCAAGTGGCACAAATGCTTGCTGATTTTGACCAAGAATGTGAAAAGATAGGTCTACAGCTGAATCTCAACAAAGTAATGTTTATGAGACATGAACTAGTTCCAGAGGCCCCATTCACTCTCAATGGAACAGACAGCTCGGAATGCAGCAGTTATGTGTACCTAGGTCAAGAAGTCAATATGATGAATGGCCTAAAACCTGAGCTGAGCAGGAGGAAGAGAGTGGCATGGAATGCCTTCAAAAGCATCGAAGAAATAGCTAAAAAAGACAAAGAACCTCCAGGTCTGGCCACATCTCTTTGACTCCTCCATTCTCCCTGCATTAACATACGGCCTCAGAGACCTGGGCCCTACGAAAGCAGGATGAGAATGCTATTCGGGTCTCCCAAAGAGGAATTGAAAGAGCTATGCTTGGAATATCACGTCTCACTCAAATGAGAGAAGGAATCCAGAGTTCTGACCTCCATCGCTGTTCCAGAGTCAGGGATGCTGTCTCTTTTGCCAAGGCATCAAAAAGTCAGATGGGCTGGACATGTAATGTGATTTGGAGATGACTGTTGGACTAGAGCCATTACTGACTGGATCCCACGGGATGTTAAAAGATGACGTGGCCGGAAACCTACAAGATAGTCAGACTTCTTCGTCAAGACCCTGAATGAACGGTTTGAGGCTCTTCGTATTCCTGAAGCAAGCAGATGCCATTGGGCTACATTGGCACGTGATAGGGTCAAATGGAAATGTTACTGGTGCCCATTTGAGCAAATCGATGAATAAAGACATATCAAATGAATCAAGTCATTAGGTATATTAGTATGTTATATTGTGTTAAATGTTATATTAGTAAAGATAATGTTATATAGTATTATAATATTTAATGTAATCTATATTTTATGTTTTTAAAAAATATAAAGATATTTTATATTTTATATATAAAATAACATGCTTTATGTAGACACACTAACGTAAATGGAGCCATTTAATATTCTAAATCAGTGTTTCTTGATTGGGAGCCATATAACATCTGTGGGTCCCCAGAATATCCAAAGATTCTCTAGAAAACAGCAGAAGATGGAAGAAAGACTCATAATCACACGCTACCAGAGAAAATCGGGATGAAGCCAAAGGAACAACATATGATCATTGGGTTCCCAGAAGGGCAAGAAGAAAACAGTGATGAAGAAGAAATTGTCAAAGCCATCGTTGCTGAGAAGTTCCCCGAACTGAAGAACACATGCTCCCCAATTCAGGGAGGCCTCTAGGATACCAGCTAAGAGAAACCCCCATAAGAATACTACTACAAGACACATCCTTATTAAAATGACAAAAAGGATAGACAGAGATAGAATACTGAAAGCAGCAAGATCAAAGAAGAAAACACACAAAGGAGCATCCCTAAGATTTACAATAGATTTCTCAGATGAAACACTCCAAGCCTGAAAACAATGGTGGGATATTTTGAAAAGGCTCAATGAACTGCAGGCCTCACCAAGAATTCTTTACCTGGTTAGACTTACATTCAGATATGAAGGTAAGATACACAACTTCATAGATAAACAACAACTCAGGAACTTCATAGACTCAAAACCAGGGTCTAGTGTAAAAGAAGACAGAACCCCCAAAAACACAACAAGTTTATACAGAAAGATGGCACAAAATCTGATGAAATTAATCTCTTTCAACGTCAACGGTCTAAATGTACCAATTAAGAGACACAGAGTGGCAAAAATGGATTAAAAAAACTGAATCCAACATTCTGCTGCTTGCATGAAACACATCTGAATAATCAGAGCAAACCCCAGACTCAAAGTCAAAGGCTGGAAGACTTTGACTGAAACAAGAAGATTACTTTGAGAGCCTGTTTGGTTCTCAAAGAGATTACTTTGAGAACCTGTTTGGTATGAAACACGAAGAAACAAGAGATTACTTGTTCTTTCTTTGGATTCCTTTGAGAACCTGTATGGCTGAATGAAATACAAGAACCTAGAAGAAATGGATAAATTCCTGAAGTCCTATAACCTCCCACGACTGAAACAAGAAGACCTCTAAATACCTGAATAAACCATCGACACAAAAACACACAAAACTCCCCAGGCCCCTACAGGCCACATTATCCACACAAAAAACTCCTCCAAAAGGCCTGTGTGGCCATACAGGCCACACAGTATCTGACAATAGTATATGACAATATAGACTTCAGGCTGAAAAAAGGTTAGAAGGGACAACAAAGGCCATTTCCCTAATAATTAAGGGGGGGTATGTATATCAGGAAGAATCACACTACTCAACATATGTGCACCCAGCGAGGGCCAGCAAAAATAAAACAATTGTTAATAGACCTCAAAGAAGACATTAATAATAGCACAATAATTGTGGGAGACTTCAACACTGCTTTATCTACTATGGTAGATTGACGAGACTGAAACTCACTAGGGAAATACTGGCTCTGAAGGAAGAAATGGAAGGAAGAGAGCTGTTAGATATATACAGGGCTTTTCACCCAAGAAAAGCTGAATACACATTTTTCTCCAGTGTACATGGAACATTCTCTAAGATAGACCACATGCTGAGTCACAAAGCATACCTCATTAAATAAAAAAGATAGTAATCATGTCAACTATCTTTTTTAGACCATGATGCACTGAAAATAGAAGTTAACCATACACAGGAGTAGGGAATCAAACCAAACATCTGGAAACTGAAAAAGTTCACTGCTGAACAACCAATGGGTCATAGAATAAATCAAACAGGGAATCCAAAGATACTTGGAAACAAATGACAATGAAGACACCAACTATCCAGAACTTGTGGGACATGGTGAAAGCAGTGTTAAGAGGAAAGTTCATAGCTCTGCAAGCATTCATCAGGAAAGAAGAAAGAAATATGAATTATTTATTCATCATAAATAACCTGACTACACGGCTCAAAATATTAGAAAAATACCAACAAAAGGAACCCAATACCAGGCTGAAAGAAGAAAATAATAAGAATTGGAGAGGAAATCAACAAGCTGGAAACCCCACCAAAAAAAAATCCAAAAAGATTAATAAAACCAAGAGCTGGTTCTTTGAAAAAAATAAACAAGATCAACAAGCCACTGGCAAGACTAGTAAGGACAGGGAAAGAGAGAACCCAAATAAACATAATCAGAAATGAAAATGGTGACATCACAACAGAAACAGAAATCCAAAAGATCATCAGAGATTACTTTGAGAACCTGTTTGGCATGAAACACGAGAACCTAGAAGAAATGGATAAATTCCTGAAGTCCTATAACCTCCCAGGACTGAAACAAGAAAACCTCGAATACCTGAATAACCCATCGAGGAAATTGAAACAGTAATTAAAAGTCTGCCCAAACACCAAAGCCCAGGTCCAGATGGTGTCACTAGTGAATTCTACCAAAATTTTAAGGAGGACCTACTGCCTGTCCTTTTCAAGCTCTTACAGGAAACAGAAGAAACAGAAACACTTCCAAACAGCTTCTATAAGCACATATCACCCTGATAACAAGGCAGGGAGAGGCAACACAAAGAAAGAAAACTACAGACCAATCTCCCTGATGAACACAGATGCTAAGATCTTCAACAAAATACTAGCAAACAGAATCCAAAAAACTCATCAAAAAGATTATACATCATGACCAAATAGGATCCATCCCAGGAATGCAAGGATGGTTCAACATTCGCAAGTCAATCAACATAATACATCATATCAATAGAGAAAAAAATAAAAACCATATGATTATAGCAATAAATGCAGAGAAAGCATTTGACAAGATCCAGCACCTGTTCATACTTAAAACCTTCCAGAAAAATGGGAACCGAAGGAACCTTCCTCAAGATAGCCAAAGCCATCTATCAAAAGCCCACAGCGAGCATCATTCTCAATGAGGAAAAACTGAAAGCCTTCCCACTGAGATCAGAGACAAGACAAAGTTGCCCACTCTCACCTCTTTTATTCAATATAGTACTGGAAGTACTTGCGATAGCAGTCAGAGAAGAAAAGGACATTAAGGGCATCCAGATAGGCAAGGGAGAATTCAAGCTAACACTATTCGCAGATGACATGGTATTATACCTAGAGAACCCTAAACTCACCAAAAACTCCAAGAAAAAATAGACACTTATTAGAGTGGTAGTATAAAATCAATACCCAAAAGTTTTTGGCTTTCCTATATACAAATAACAAAAGAGAGGAAAGAGATATTAAGAAAACAATCCATTCACAACTGTGCCACAAAAAATTAAATACCTAGTTTTGATGATGAAGAATGTAAAGGACCTCTACAAAGAGAATTACAAAACATTACTTCAAGAAACAAAAGAGGACACAAGAAGTGGAAACACATTCCCTGCTCATGGATCAGGAGAATCAACGTTGTCAAAATGGTAATACTCCCTAGAGCTTTATACAGATTCAATGCCATCCTTGTAAGGATACTCATGACATTCTTCAAAGAAATTAACCAAATTCTTCTGAAATTTGTATGGAATAATAAAACCCCACAGATACCTAAAGCAATCATTGGGAAAAGAAGATGGGAGGCATCACCTTTCTCAACTTCAAACTCTAAAAGCAGTGGTAATTAAAACAGCATGGTATTGGAATAAAAACAGACAGACCTGTGAACCTATGGAATAGAGTTGAGTATCCTGAAAATCAGCCTCAAATACATGAACAATTAATCTCAGATAAAGGCACAAAAAGTATGAAATGGAGTAAGAAAACCCTCTTCAACAAGTGGTGCTGGGAAAACTGGAGCAGCTACATGTAAAAAAATGAGCTTAGACCTCTAACACTGTGCACAAATATCAGATCAAAATAGTTAAAGATCTCAATATCAGACCTGAATCCATAAAGTATATCAAAGAAAATATAGGAAAAACCCTCCACAACATTGAAGTTAAGGACATCTTCAAAGAAGAAACATCGCTAACAAAACAACCAGAAGAAAAAGATAAACATATGGGATTACATGAAGCTAAAAAAGCTTCTGCTTCTCAAAAGAAACAATAACCAAGATACAAAGACAGTCCACAGAATGGGAAAGAATATTCACCCAATACCCATCTGATAAGGGGTTAATATCCAGGATATATCAGGCACTTGTTGAACTTTATTAGAAGAAAACAGCAAACCCCATCAAAAATGGGGGGAAGAAATAAACAGAAACTTTGACAAGGAATAAGTTCAAAGGGCCAAAAAACATATGAAAAAATGCTCATCATCATTAGTCATCAGAGAGATGCAAATCAAAACAGAAATGAGATATCATCTCACACCACAGAGACAGGCACATATCCAAAAGCGCAAGAACAACAAGTGCTGGCGTGGATGCGGGTAAAGGGGACTCTCATCCATTGTTGGTGGGAATGTCGACTAGTACAGCCTTTTTGGAAAACTATATGGATATTTCTCCAAAGATTAGAAATTGAACTCCCATTTGACCCAGCCATATCACTCATGGGAATATATCATGGGAAGCCAAAAGTATGCAGAGGAAACACCATCCCTACAAGGGACCCACCCTTTAGAGACCCACCCTTCAGAGCAGAGTATTTCAAGCCCAGAAATGCTTGAGCCATAGACACAGATACCCCAGGCAAAACAGATACCAGCTCTCCCCGTTGAACCCCCCTGCACTCCACTGACCAAAAGAGCTACTTCCGGCCCGAGTCCACCATCCTGATGAACCCATAGGAACCCCCACACCATGCTGGCAGAGATCTTAATCCACACTCCACAACTCTTCAGACTCCACCCAAGAGATTAAGCCAACCTCCAGCCTACAGGGAACCACCCCCTTCAGAGACCCGGCCCTTCAGAGACCTGCCCTTCAGAGGAGAGTATCTTAAGCCCTGGAATGCTTGAGCCACAGATGCATATACCCCAGGCAGAGCAGATACCAGCTCTCCCGGTTCTAATGTTTGTATTCATAGGACCTAGCGGTACAGTTAATAAAAAGAGATAATAAAAGGCCTTTTTATGAAAGAACAAGAAACCCAAATTCCTGGAGCATATGTTTGTAAGAAAAAAACAAAAGTTCTGAAAAAAAATGCAGGTCAGATGCTTTAGGTCTTCATCTGTAATGGTCAAGACCCATAAGATGTTAATGATCAGCCTCAGGCCTTATAAATGCAAAGCATGTTCTCAACCATTTGAATCACATTTCTTAGGCTATAGGAAATAATTACCTGCCTGTTAAGTATTTGAGATTTATTCATTGTATTGTGAAGAACTTTCAGGGGGGTTGTAAAGAACATGACATTATGTAAATTAATTAATACATAGAAAGCACTTAGAACCATATCTGTCATATAGGAAGACCTCTATAATTGCTTCTTATTACGATCATCATTATCTTTATCAAAGCCACACTAACTGTCCCACATGAATTTCTGCTTCATGTGGCACTGATTTATTTTGTGTTCATAGTCAAATATCCAAAACATTGATTTTGCCTTCAGCATTTGCAAGAAAATTTCTTTGCAAAAATAGACTGCAAGAAAATTGCTCTGTTTTAGTTTCTTACTTTTTAATATATCAACTTCCAAAGTTAACTGGCTACTTTAATCCACAGAACTCACTTCTGAGGTTTAAACTAAAAAAAGGAAAAGGAAAAAGAAAAAGTGATTCTACCCACTCTAGTCTATCACCAACATGAAAAGTATCGGCTTGAAAGAGGCTCCCGCATCTGCATCCACACCAGGGACCACAAAGCCTGGAGTGAACCCTTGTGACTGCGTGTTTGAATAAAAGAATGAGTTTGAGCATGTTTTCTCTGTGATCTTTGCAAAAATGAAGAGACAACCACAAAAGACACTCAGCACAGGGAATTGGATAAATACACGGGCTGCTCTGTGCAGACCACAAAAATATTAATCAGGCTTTAGAACAATTTTATTCTAGTTTGTATTCTTTGGAGATAATTTCCTTAGTAGCAGCTAAATAGGGTTCCCTGAAGCTTGCCAAATATCCCATTTAATTAGCATATATTTGCATATATTGACATACAGGAAAATACACGGCTAGCCTACCAAAAGGTGTCCTCTAAACTCCCAGGTAGGTTGATTTCCTCTGAAATGTTATGGGACACAAAGTCAGCAGCAATAGTGCAGGTGTGGGAGACTAGCAATCTTCTCATTTGTGTGGCACTGCTTTATGCTATTTTCTCCTTTACAGACTTTAGTTTTCTCTTTTGAAAAGAAAAGTGTCATAGAAACCTGTAAATTGTCTTGTTTTTACATTTCTAATTTCAATTTATCACATGACTCCAGTGCAAAACCTTTGACTTAAGTTAAGAATTGGTCAATTATGCGCGGAAGGAAAGTAGAGGAGATAAGATTCTTACCTCTTGTTCAGATGACCCTGGCATTGTGTGGGGTTATTCCAGCACCGTTATAAGATACCCCTGAGCAGAGAACCAAGAGTAAGGACTGAATACAGCAGTATATGGTCCAGACTTTGCTCTCCCTACAAAATAAATTGGTAAGTTATTCATGTAAAAGAAAAGACAGCAATACATTGTTGAGCATTTACCTCAGATATTTATGATGACATCAAAAACAAAGAAAACAGAATCGAATATATGGTAAGGAGATAATGATAGCACTCTAATACACAGCAGTGTAATGACTATATTTGAAATGCATGAACTGATGGATTTAGAGATGACTACAAGAGTATGCTACCCGCACAGCAGAGCCTGGCAAGCTACCTGTGTCGTATTTGATATGCCAAATACCAGTAACAATTATAGATCTCATTCCCATGACCTGATGGACTGGTTTGAGGTTCTTTATGTTCCTGGAGCAAGCAGATGCCCTTGGGCTCTACCAGCATGAGACAGGACATATGGAGATGTTACTGGTGCCCACTCGAGCCAATCGATGATGAATGGGAAGACAGTGATACAGTGATACAGTGATGAATTGATACTTATAAAACATAAGCAAATGGGACTGTATTGAAGTCCAAAGATTTTATAGAGTCAAAGAAACAATAAAATACATAAAACCAGTCTACAGGATGAATAAAAAATTTAGACATATATCAGACATGAGAGTAATATCAAAAATAAAAAAACGCTTGTAACTTAGGAATTAAAACAGCCTAATAAAAGCAAGGCATATGGACTGGAGAGATAGCATAATAGGTTGGACACTTGCCTTGCATGTGGCCAACGTTGTTTTAACCCCCATTATCCTAGGATCCTTAAGCCCGGCCAGGATTGATTCCTGATCAGAAGTAAGCCCTGAACAGTCTGGGTGTAACCCCCCTTAATTTTAGCATTAGATCTGAACAGATACTTCAGAAGACATATCTAGCTACCCATTAAGCATTTGAAGATTGTTTAATGTCAACTTACTACCTATTAGCGAAATGCAAATCAAGACCAGCTTAGAGTTGTGAGGGAAATCTGTGCAAAAAGAGAGCTGGGTAGAGAGAAGTAGAGGCAAAGGTATTTGTTCTGCATGCGACTGACCTGGGTCCAATACCCAACACCTATGGTCCCCGAGGCTCTACCGGGAGTGATCCCTGAGCACACAACCAGGAGTATACCCTGAAAAGCATAAGATATGACTAAAAAGTCTATGGAATTTTAGTAGAAAGAGGGAGAAACTAGACTTTATAAGAGTGTGAAGAAAATGAAATTCTAACACTGTCAGTAGATAGGTACAGTCCCTACAGAAAACGGCATAGAAATTCCTTAGAAAACAAAAAATAGAGATGCATTCTGATCCAGCAACACCATTCCTAGGCATTTATTGTAGAATTAGTCTTCCCGTTGTTCATCAATTTGCTTGAGCGGGTACCAATAAGGGCATATGTTCTCTCCAAGAACATGAAGAGCCTCAAACCATTCTTTCAGGTCATGGGAATGAGGTATATAGTTGTTACTGGTTTTTGGCATATCAAATACAACAGAGGTAGCTTCCCAGGCTCGGCCGTGTGGGTGGTACACTCTCAGAGGTAGGCTCTCATGCATTTACTGAGGAACTACAATAGAGAGAAATTGGCTTTTCTCTTGGGTGGAGCTCTGAGGAGCTGTGGAGTCTGGATGTTGAAAATGACTGCCCTCATGGTGTGGGGGTTCCTCTGGCTTCTTGCTAGAATCACCAGGATGACGGGCCAGGGCTAGAACCTGCATAGAACTGTATCACTTGATCACTTGACATCCCATTATACATCGATTTGCTCGAGCAAGTGCCAGAGATATTTCCATTTGACCTTATCACTTCCCAGTGTAGCCCAATGGAATCTGGTTGCTTCAGGAATACAAAGAGCCTCAAACCATTCATTCAGGGTCTTGACTTAGAAGTCTGACCATCTTGTAAGTGGGTGGCCACGTGACTTTTTGACATCCCATGGGATCCAGTCGGTAACAGCTCTAGTACAGTAGTCATCTCCAAATAGCATTACATGTCCAACCCATCTGATTTTCGATGCCTTGGCAAATGAGAAAGCGCTCCTGAATCTGGAACAGCGACAGAGGTCAGAGCTCCAATTGCTTCTTTCACTTGAGTGAGGCATGATATTCCAAGCATAGCTCTTTTGATTCCTCTTTGGGAGACCCGAATAGCATTCTCATCCTGCTTTCTTAGGGCCCAGGTCTCTGAGGCGTATGTTAATGCAGGGAGAATGGTGGAGTTGAATAGATGTGCTCAGAGCTGGAGGTTCTTTGTCTTTTTAGCTATTTCTTTGATGCTTTTGAAGGCATTCCATGCCGCTCTCTTCCTCCTTTGCAGCTCAGGTTTTAGGTCATTCATCATGTTGACTTCATGACCTAGGTACACATAATTGCTGCATTCAGAAATGTCTGTTCCATTGAGAGTGAATGGGGCCTCTGGAACAAGTTCATTTTTCATTAAAATAGTTTTGCTGAGGGTTTAGCTGTAGACCTATCTTTCCACATTCTTGGTTGAAGTAAGCCAGCATTTGTGCCACTTGGCTAATGTTTGGTGTTATTAGAACTACATCAGTGAAGCGGAGGTGGTGTAGTTGCCAACCGTTTATATTCACTCCCATTCCTTCCCATTCCTAATTGTCACATGATGTTCTCGAGGGTGGCGCTGAAGAGTTTTGGCAAAATGATATCACCCTGCTGAACCCCCTATTTCATATTGATAATCGCTTATTTGTAGAATGGTGAGATCCTGGTGGTGAATCCATAATACATCTCACGAAGGATCTTGATGTATTGGGTTTGAACACCCGTTTGACTAGGGCTTCGATGACCACTTCAGTCTCCTCAGAATCAATTGCTTTCTTTAAATCAATGAACATGAGACAGAATGGCACCCTGAACTCCCTACAAACTTCAATGAGCTTGGTTACTGTGTGGATATGGTCTGTTGCAGGACTCCTCTAAGGGCTGCTGCATCTGCTCTGAATTGCCACTTCGTAGATAAGGGGGTAGTCCAAATGTGGCAGTTTATCTGACCATGTATGCTGTACTAGCTGGTATAAATATTCTCCCATGCTACCACAATCATCGTGGGACTAGCTAGATCTTACCAGCATATTTACCTGGCCTCCTAGAACCCCTAAGTAATTAGACCAGAGAGAAATGCTGTTTGCTTCCAAGCAAACAAGCATGGCTCCCCTGATATACTCAAAGGCAACTAAAATACAAAACTACAATGAAGTAGAAGAGACTTATGAAGGCTTGGAGAAATATTTAACTGGCATTAGTTTTAGTCTTTGGTACAGAGACAAGCCATCTCAGAAACCCCCTTCTCTACCCTATAAAGGCATTTCAGGCAGATCTTGGCTCAAAACATTAGCATACAAAAGGGCCTAGGTAAGGTGCAAGGAGGGATTACCTAAGGGCCTTTGACCCTCCCTGCTTTCCGTAACAGTGGGAGGAAGGTCTGAGTTGCAGGGGTATAAAACTAGCCTGTTTCCTCTCTCACGCGCTTCTTTTTGGGCTCTCTCTTTGTGAGCTCCACCCTTCTTGGGAGTCTTGTCTTCTTCTCCTTTTACAGGGCCTTTACATGTGGTGGCCGCCATCTTGGCCTACACGTGGCTGGGGTTCTAGCCTGGAATCCTAAGCACCAGGCCTTTCCTTTTGCTGATTTGTATACCTGAACCTGTGATAAGTAAAGCCTTTTAAAACTGCATCGGATTCCTGAGTTTTCATCCATTCCTCACTGGCTTTGAAGGTAGAAGGGAACTCGCTTCCCAGCACTGTCGGGGACCCCAGCGGGAGCTCCCCAACAATGGTCAATTGTGCTGAATCCTTTTCAGAAGCCAGCTTGCTCTCATGGTTGCCCTTCATCTAGTGTTCTGCAAATCCTGTTCAGGATGACTCGAGTGAACAGCTTGTAGATGACAGACAACAGGCAGATGGGGCAATACTTGCAATGCCGTGGATGCCTCCCTTCTTGAACAGTAGAACTGTCTTTCTGGTTTTCCAATGGGAGGGCACCTTGCATTGAGACAGGTAGCATGTGAAGAGCCGAGCTAGCGTGTTGATGAGTACTGAGGGCAGATTCTTCAGTTCGGGTCTGACTTTGTCTGGGCCTGATGATGTTCCCTTCTTTACTGACAAAATGGTATGTTGGATTTCAGAAGGGAGAACATTGGGAATGACATATAAATCCTGTGGAATTTTGTATGTGGGCAGGTAGACGTGTCTATCAAAGAGATCTGAGTAAAAGTCATGGATAATCTTCTCCATTGCCTTTCTGGAAGAGGTGATAGATCCATCAAGACGTTAGAGGGCAGTCATCTTGGTCTTACAGTTGGCAAAGGACAGGTGGGCATTGAAAATGCTTTTCCCAGCTTCTGCTGCATCTTCTCTTATTTCTGCTCTTCTCTCTTGAGGTCTTCCTTTATCTCTTCTCTGCACTGCTTTGCAAGCCTGGATGTTAGCATTTGGTCGCCTGAGGCTCGGAGCCTTGCCACGTTGGTGAATGAGCTCGAGAGTTTTTGAAGACAGACATCCTTTTGTGTTTTTTTTCTCTCTCGGCATTCTTTGCACAATCATGGAGGTGCTGAAACAGTCGGTTGTATTCTTCATCAATGTCGCCAATGATGTTATCTTTCCATGTTGCTGCAGTGGTGCCAGAGTTACCAGTTGGTCGTCATTCTGGGAGTTCTTTTCTTAAACTTTGCAGTATTTTCTCCCGTTGTGTGAAGTAGAATTTTGCATGAAGGAGACGGTGGTCCGATCCTGTTTGGAATTTAGGGATGACTGCAACGTTGGTCAGGCAAAACCGCCAATTGAAGATGATGTGGTTAATTTCATTCCGGAACTGTCCACCAGGGGATTCCCATGTCCAACGTTTCGATTCAGCCTTCTGGATCTGTGAGTTCCCATGAATGTTCTTGGTAGACATGATGAACTCAGATAGTCTCTCACCCTGTTCCATTCCATTCTAGGCCATGGTTACCAATGTGGAGTTCTTCGACCGATTTTCTAGGTTCTATCTTGGCGTTAAAATCACCGACTATGATCTTGTAGAAGATGTAATCTTTTTCATAGAACTCTCCAGTTCCATGTAGAATTTCTCAGTTTCTTCTTCCTTGTATGTGGATGTTGGTGTGTAGACAACGAAGATAGAAATTGCTGGCAGTGGGCCACATCTCTTCAAGTGTAATCATCCTATCTGGTTTGTTAGGCATTCAAATGAATCAATGTTCTCGGCCTTGTTCATGTTGACAAGGACACCGACACACCAATGCCTCTTTCATTGCATTTTCCGAGGAACAGTTCTTCGGTGTCAAAACGGCATGATGCGATTGATCCCTCCTCGTCTCAGTCAGACCAATGATGTCATAATTAATATTTTGTGCTTACACCATCAGGTCCTCGATATATGCTTCCATTGCCAGTGTACGTGCATTGAAATTACAGACTGTCATTTTAGACCTTCGCTTTGGCAGCTTCGCATGGCCCTGAAATTTTAACAGGCCCTCCTTGTTCGTTCTTCTTAGTGCTGCCATATCAAGGGCTCTTTCAGGGTCAGGAAGATGAACATTTTTTATTACTGGTTTTGGCATATTGAATACACATCTGACAGTTTTCCAGGCTCTGCCGTGGGGGCAGTATACTCTTAGTAGCTTGCTGGGCTAAGCACTGCCAGGAGTAATTCCTGAGTGAAGAGCCAGGAGTAATCCCTGAGCATCCTGAGTGTGATATCGCTCTCCATCCTGACAAGCAGGTCATACTCTTCAGCTGCTCCATGTAGCTGGTGGACACATAGCCTGTGCCCCGGTGGTCCCACTGTCAGTCCTTGATGAGTGCAGCGAACATACCTAAAGAAGGTAAAGAAAGATGACCGCCAGGTGTCCATAATTGTGTCGCCCCACGGGCCAGGTCTGAGGCCCCGCCGGTGTCGCCCAGGAACGGGGGCTGCAAGCCGAGGGGCTCCCCAACCTCACTGTCGCCGCTTCGCCATCCGTGCTGCGCTGCCCGCATGGCCAGTCCGGCCGCCGCCGGGACTGAATACAGTGTATACAGAACCATACACAGTGTATAAATGTGACAGATCCTGGGAAGGTCCTGGTCCTAACTTCCATTAATGTCTAAGACTGTCTTGCAGCCCAACATAGCTCCTAGGGTTTGCTAACAGGTGCGGGGCGGGGGGACGGGAGGACATGCTGACTGGACTTTGAGTGGGAATTTGGGCCTCCCTCCTCCCATTCCTCCATCTCCATGTTGGCGTGGCTGCTAGCTTCCAGTACCAGAGCCAGCAACAGCGGAAGAAAGACACTCCAGACCCATTACTGTGCCGCTCAGCCCCACAAAGAGCAGCCCATGGAGATTCGGGAGGGTGGTAAATGGCTCAGCCAGTCTCTGGCCGATTCCAATATAGCTCCTAGGGTACACTCACAAGTCGGGTGGTGGGAGGGGGGGTAGTAGAGCACGCTGGCTGGCCTTGTAGTGGGGATTTGGGCTCCTCCTCCCATTCCTCAACTCCTAGGCATTTATCCAAATAAAATGAAAACACTAATTTGACAAGATGTATGTACTCCTATGTTCATTGCAGCATTATTTATAGTAACTACCTAAATAGCATTCATTTATGGATGGACAAGTAAATAAGTTGTAGCAGACATACTAAGTTACATACTACTTAACTAATGAAAAGAAAAAACTTACCTTTCACAACAGCATGAATAATATGTAATAGTATAAATATGAATACAATTAAATAATGCTTATTTTATTTCACTAAAATAAGTCAGAAAACAATGGTCAAATACTAAATTGTTTCATTCATTTATTTAAAGAAGGCATACAAACTTACAAAAATGGTTTTTATACTATTGAGAAAAAGCATAGGCTATTCTGGAAGGTGGAAAGGAATGGGTTTAGGAAGTGAATGTATTTTTTTACAGAACTACCATGAGATACACAGTTACAAAGTTTTCATGATTGAGTTTTATCATACAATGCTCAGAAACCCATCCCTTCACCAGTGTACATTTCTCATCACCAATGACCCCAGTTTCCCTCCAGCCACCAGTCACCAACCTGCCTCTATGGCAGACACTGCTTCCTCCCTCACCCTTCTTTCCCTCCCTACCTGACTCTCTCTTATTCTCTCTCTTTCTCTCTTATTCTCTATCTCCTTGTTTTTTTTTGCTTTTTTGGGTCACACCCGGCAATACTCAGGGGCTACTCCTGGCTCTGCACTGAGGAATTACTCCTGATGGTGCTCTGGGGACGATATGGGATGCTGCGGATAGAACCCAATGCCGGCACAGACCAGCTGCGTGCAAACCAAATGCCCTACCCGCTGGGCTATCGCTTCGGCCCCTCTATCTCCTTTTGAGTGTTGTGGTTAGCAACCCAGAAAGGCTATTATGTTTGGAGGAGTCAATTTCATAATAGAGTACATGGAGGAAAGCGAGGTTACACTAGAACAGTGAAAGTGGCGTAGTGCAGCACACAAATACACATATTGAGGTCACAAGCTAGACTATGAATATCTGAAAGTATCATAAATCATAAACTCAGGTCAATTAATCAAAATGGGAGATGGCAAATGATGGTACAGAGGTCAAATGCTTTCTTCACCCTCTTTTACAGATAAAGTATTTTTTTTTATTTTGGAATGAATATATTTATACCAATAAACAAGGTAAGAAAAAGCTCAGAATTACAAGAAGTGCTTTGATCATAGACATTTCAAAGGATTCTCTACTTAAGCTTATTATGTGTTTTATCTCGATTTATACTATCATGAGACATACTTTTAAATTAGCTCCTCAAGATTTTTTTTTTAATTTTAATTTTTTTAATTTTTTAAAATTACAAAGATATACAATTAAAAAGTTCATATTTGGGTTTTGGTCAAACAGTGTTGCAGCACCCATCCTGCCACCAGTGCTCATCTCCCACCACCAACATCCTCGGTTCCCTCCCCCCCCCAGCCCTGCTCCATGGCAGGTTCTTGATTTCTTTCCATTACTCTCTCTTTCTCTTTTCCTTCCCTCCAGACTATGAATTACAGAACGTACATTAAAGGGTTGTCATGTGTATCTTTTTTGCCTCTATTTAATGCTCAGTTCTAGGTTGGCATTAGTACCCTCAACAATTGTCAGCACACTGTTCCATTTTACAGATAAAGTATTATTAAAGCATAGACCCACCCTTATGTTTATGTCCTATATATGGTGTTTCCTCAAAACAAAAATCCAGGAGCTGTGAAATGAACAACGATGGGGAAGTTCAAAGCATTTGCTAATAGTTCTTTTGCCAAAAATAAAAAAAAGTTTGCCATTTCCTGATTGAGGTTTCTTCAAATATGAGTAACTTGAGAGCTCAAGAATAAAACCTATAACTGAGTTATTACTCACATATATCTATTCTACTCTCAATAAATATCATAGAAAATGAATAGTAAATATGTGAAAAGTTGTTCTGATGTTTAAACTAACATAAAGTACTAGTGGTATTCAATTGCTATACCCAAACCTGTTCCTAGGATATGCAAGAGCATAATTTGAACGGAAAAGCCAAATTGACTTTTGCTCTAAATAATTTTATTCTATGTTGACTAGAAATTCATCACTGTTTGCTTCATGTGCCATTCTGAAACTTCTCAAGCAAAATATCCTCATTCTAAATAATAAATAAATTGTGATTTTAATACTGTTTTAACCATGATATCTCAATAAATAATAGATTTAAAATTTTAAAAAATCTCAGTATTACTTGAAAATTTCTTGTTAGCCTAGTTTCAGTGACTGCTATTTGGCATAAACACTATTAGTGTTAAATCAGGCAACAAGGAGGATTTACTTCCTTCTGGGCCATTATCTGTTGGATGACAGATTTAGCTAGTCTGGGAGCTTAGCTGTTTTACCCACTCACAGCTTAATCTACTTTCATGTTCTTAAATCAAGGTTCATTCTAATGAGATCTCTCTTCTATGTAACTACTGCTAGAGGGTGTGGCAGTTACAGAAGTCACCTTGACTCTGAATAACTTCTGACTTATACATCTACTAAGACTTCTATGTTTTCTAGAGTGGGCACAGCTCCTCTTTATACCTACTGTACCCAGTGTGGGATAGTTAGAATTTACCAGGAGACTACCACCCTGGATACCTTGAGACTCTCTTTAAGATTACAGGAAAAATCATACTAGTTTGACCTCAAGCAGGCGAGTGTGACCCTTTCAGTATACAGAGAACAAGACACTCAGAATCATCCTGGTCCAGATAATAAATAAGAAGGACCTTGTGGGTACCATCTAGATTACATGAAGCCCATGAAATTAAGACGTATTACTTTATATCAGCCCTCCCCTTTCTCTCCAGTGTTTTACATAAGAGATAATCTCAGAAGAAGGGATTAGTCCTTGGCATACTCCTTTGTTTATACCTATAATAGGGTGTGACACCACCCTTCTTGAGGCCCCTTCTCCTTTTTTCCTGCTCCTTCTTTTGGGTAGGACTCCTCTCAGGTGAGATCCTCTGTCTTTGGTGGGAGACTTGAGCTTTCTTGTATGGACTAAGTTCTGACCAGAGTTAGAGGTCTTTCATTATGTTGAATTGTGGTGGCAAAGCTTTAGTACTATTAAAAGTCTTTTTGGAACTGCGTCGGGCTTGTGAGTTTTCATCAGTCCCCTCGTTGGCCTCGGAGGTAGAGAGAACATCTGTCCTGATACTGTTGGGGACCCCAGCAGCCTCCCCAACAATTATCCATGCAATATATTTATAACAAATATAGAGATTCATGTCTGACTTGCCACTTGACTAATTATGACTCTATATAGATCATTAAGTAGAAAATTCATAGGAAAGAGCTTTCCTTCTCTGTTCTTTTGCATTTTTCAAATGGATCTTTATAGAAAATCTGCCATATATGTTTTGGGTTCTTTACAAAAGTCTTCAACACAGTCACTAAAATTGTGGCAAAACCTTTTTCTTCAAAGTGGCCAAACTCTTGATTCATATTACCCTTTGGGTTTTTTTTAAATTTGTTGTTTGCTTTTTTGCCTTCCTTTTCAGTTTGTGCTTTGTGTTCAAGTGTCAACTCCTTTTCATTAAAATTCAAATTTATCTCTTGTTATCCAAACAGTTTTTAACTTAGTGTTAGTATGCACACATATAGGCATAATTGTAATTTCAAGCATATTGGCTTTGAGGAAGTTATTTCACCTCAGCCAGCAAACCTAAGGTTCCATATCTGTCAACTGTGAAAAATAAGAGTTTATTGTTTATAGTTTTGTTGCAAGAATCCTAATTACTACATGTCTATCCCTGGTATATAGCACATCCTTGCAAACATCATTAGTCAACTCACTTTCCACAATGTAGTAATGTGAGACTTTTTATACCCTCCTTCACCCAAAAGTATTGTATCCTACCAATCATTTACCTCCTTGAGTTCAATCACGGACATTTCTCAATTTTTTAGCAGCACCTATCAATAAAATCCTACTATTGCTCATATTTGTTTCTAATAAGCTTAATGTAAAGGACATCATTTTCCCCTCTCATATAGTGAAAATAATACTTATTTTCAAATGTGCTGCACTGGAAGTATTACCGATGAGATACCAAAGATTTAAAATGTTATGAGACTAGCAGTCCATGAAAGCCTTGTGAATCTCTGTTACTTCATCATTCTTGACAGTGACCTAAGTAGTGGTTAATTATTTTCTACTTTCCAAATACATCAAGTGTAAATCCAGGGAATATATTAACCTAAGTCAATAAGCAAAGAGAAACAAAACACTTAAAGCCCTATATCTGGACAGGATGGCCACTCTGACGACATACACTTAATCATGTTTGTTATTTTAAAGGTCAGCATTGCAGTTCAATTAGTAATTTTATTTATTAAATCCATTTTCCAGAGAGAATTAATTCACCTCAGCTTTTAAAACATGCTCATATCCCAATTAAACATATCTATTGAAAAGAATTCCCAGTAGCTCTCTTGGTCTGACCTCATGCTTCTCATTGAAAATGTCACTCAGTATCATTAAATAACATTTTCTCTCAATCATCTCTAAATCTCCACATGGACGTCAGGAAAGAAAGAATCTTCGCATAAACAGATAAAACCACAGGCATCATACTTAAGAAATTCAACATATATAATCCAATCCATGTTCTTCAGTCGGTTTTACATTAAAAATTTAGCTTGCTGGCTTTTAAGCTGTTTCTTAATATGACTAAGGTGGTATTGAAGCTCTCACTCTAAGGTCTATTTCTAGAGAAAGTATGAAAAATTTAAATGCTATAGACATGAGATTTAGCTTACTACTGTCATTATAACTTGCATTTGCAACTGAACAAATAAAAATACAGTCATATTAGAGATATATATTTAAAATAGTAATAAAAAAGATTAAAGGAAAATAAGGCAAATTCAGTAAAGAAGTTATGTTATAAGGTGAAACTAGCATAGATTCTCATTTATACTCATAAAAACAAGCATAAGAAGCAGTAGGCATTAAGGCAGAAAAAATATTTCTCTCAAACTCCAAATGCAAAAGTTAAGTTTTGCATTTATAAAATATCCAGTAAAAGTAAAACTAATGTCAAACTAATAAATTATTGATTATTTAATGGTCTTCTGCCATATATAAATATAGATGCAAAGAAACTGTTTTCACATCAAGATAATAGTCTATTTTTATCTAAGAATAAAATTTTTTGGAATTATTAACTATCTTATTGTGGAAAAAAAGCATGAAATAAGAATTTAACTTGAGTCATATTCTTAGAAAGTTCAACAACCTGATGCATAAAAATTTATATAGTACTTTTACCTGTACTTAAGTATAAATAGAACCATAACATTTCATTGATACAAAACATAACCTATGAAAAGCAACAGGAAAATGGGAATTGTACACTGGAAATTATGTAACATTATGCTTCTAATCTGTTCTATAATGAGAGGATTGCTTTAATTTTAAATATTATATTAAAATATAATTTTAAATTATATAATTTTAAAAATATAATTTAAATAGTATAATTTAAAAAATCATATTAAAAATGTGGCCATGAACATTGATTCATTTGAATGCCTAACAAACCGGATAGGACGATTACATTTGAAGAGATGTGGCTCACTGCCAGCAATTTATATCTTCGTTGTCTACACACCAACACCCACATACAAGGAAGATCAAATTGAGAAATTCTACTTGGAACTGGAGGGGTTTGGCAGGGTGATACCATTTCACCAAAACTCTTCTGCGCCACCCTAGAGAACATCATGTGACCATTAGAATGGGAAGGAATGGGAGTGACGATAGATGGTTAGCAACTACACCACCTCCACTTTGCTGATATCATCGTTTTAATAGCACCAAACATTAGTCAAGTGGCACAAATGCTGGCTGACTTCGACCGAGAATGTGGAAAGATAGGTTTAAAGCTGAATCTCAGCAAAACTATGTTCATGAAAAATGAACTAGTTCCAGAGGCCCCATTCACTCTCAATGGAAAAAACATTTCTGAATGCAGCAGTTAGGTGTACCTACGTTGAGAAGTCAACATGATGAACGACCTAAAACCTGAGCTGCACAGGAGGAAGAAAACGGCATGGGATGCCTTCAAAAGCATCAAAAATAGCTAAAAGGACAATGAACCTCCAGCTCCGGGCACATCTCTTTGACTCCACTGCTCTCCCTGCATTAACATACTCCTCAGAGACCTGGGCCCTATGAAAGCAGGATGAGAATGCTATTCAGGTCTCCCAAAGAGGAATCAGAAGAGCTATGCTTGGAATATCATGCTTCACTCTAATGAAAGAAGGAATTTGGAGCTATGACTTCCGTCGTTGTTCCAGAGTTCAGGATGCTTTCTTGTTTGTCAAGGCATCGAAAATCAGATGGGCTGGACATGTAATGCGATTTGGAGATGACCACTGGACTAGAGCCATTACCGACTGGATCCCATGGGATGTCAAATATCACGTGGCCGCCCACCTACAACATGGTCAAACTTCTTCGTCAAGACCATGAATGAACAGTTTGAGGCTCTTCATATTCCTGAAACAACCTGATGCCATTGGGCTACACTGGCACGTGATAGAGTCATATGGAAATGTTACTGGTGCCCAATCGTGGAAATCTATGAACAACGGGATTTCTAGTGATCTAGTCTACTGATATTAAAAAAGAAATATGATGTTAAATGTTGATTTTCTTCAACTAATACTTTCTGAGACACTGATAAAATAAAATAAGAATGCATAATGAATCTACATGGAAGCAATAGTCTATAGTAAAGAAGTTCTTTATAGCCAGTGAACAATCAACGTATTCAGGAAGGCCCCAACCTCTGTGACCTCTGAAGGCTCACATCCACATTGCTTGTTCCATTACCCATACATGTCCATCTATCCTACAGAAAAGACTCCACAATGCCAGTGAGATTGGTAAGAAATCTCAGATCCTTAAATGGTAGCCAGAGGAGAGACAGGGCCAAAAATGACACTGAAAGCGGTCTCATAACTCATATAAAGCCTCAAAGTTGCAGACCAGAAATAGGAAATAATTTCTTGGAGAGGACCAACTGAAGAGAAAAGATTAATACTCATTCTAGCCCCTCTGGAGACCTCCCTGGAAGTGAACTGTAAAGATTGAACCTCAGAATGTTGCAGACACAACGGGGAAGTACATAGAAGTCCAGAAAGCTCAGTAAGCAAAGATAATAGAATGAAATGCACTACTAGTACCAACCAATTTGTTGGTTCCAGTTTGGAAAAAGGTCTGAAAATAAATGAAGAGCACACCCAGAAAACAATGGGCTGAGCTGAAAAGTAACAGTGACAGGATTGTCAGCTTCTCTAGGGACCAGAAAGACAAATAAATGAAGAATCACTAGCAGAAAAAAAAATAAGGGGCCGGAGCCATAGTCCAGTGGGTAGGGCGTTTGACTTGCACATGGCTGACCCAGGTTAGATCCCCGGCATCCCATATGGTCCCTGGAGCACCGCCAGGAGTAGGTCCTGTGTGCAGAGCCAGGAATAACCCCTGAGAATTGCCGGGTGTGACCCAAAAAGCAAAAAAAAAAAAAAATCAAAAATGTCCCAGAGTTAAGGAGTCAATATATTCAGATCCAAGAGACCCAAAGTGTCCCAATTAAAATAGAACCAAATAGAAAAATTCCAAGACACATTGTAACAGAACGACAAAAGCCAGAAAATGAATATTGATAACAAGATCAAAGAAGCAACTTACATAAAAATAAATCGCTATAAGTTTCATAGCAGATCTATCAAATGGAACAATACTGACCAAAAGAGTGTAGTGCAATTCAATTTTTCAAACTCAATGAAATGAACACCTCAGCAAGAGTACTCTATCAAGCTATATTCTTATTCTGATTTGAAGGAATGATACAAAGTTTTGTGTACTATAGATAAACAGCTTAGGAAGTTTAAATAGCCTTGAAACAACTTTTGCAAGAAATGTTAAAGGAGCTTCTTTAAAGATCAAACTTTTCAAGCACGCATTGCTCGAACAAAATAATAGCAATACATTCCTTCATCTAAACAATTTCACTCAATATCATTGGCCTGAGTTTACTAGTCAAGAGATACAGTGACCAGATATATCATAAATTTGAACTCAACTTTCTGCTGCCTGGAAAGATATATATCTAAACCCAGTCAGAGTAAACCCAGGCTCCAAGTAAAATGCTGAAAACAATGTCACAAAACCAGGAATTTCCTTAAGACACCAGAGTGGCCATACTTATGCCAGACATCATAGACTTCAAATTTAAAAAAGAGTGATAAGGGACAGGGATGATCATTTCTTAATGTTAAAAGGATAATTCGATCAAGAGGAATTCACATCCTAAAGCATATATGCTTCTAATAATTGACCATCGATATATTTTAAATAACTGTTAATAGACATAAAAGACATAAAAGAAGATGTTAACAGCAAAAGAATTATTAGTCGGCAGTTTTAAACCCCCTTATCACTTCTGGACAGATCAACTAGACAAAACATGACAAGGAAATTGGCTTTGAAGGAAGACATAGAAGAGATATATTTTTTTTGTTTTTGGGTCACACTCGGCAATGCTCGGGGTTACTATTGGTTCTTTGCTCAGGACTTACTCCTGGCAGTGATTGGGGACCATATGGGGTGCTGGGGATGGAACCCAGGATGGCCATGTGCAAGACAAATGCCCTAC